>JAUYWV010161811.1:0-18285 GCA_032274565.1 Nematoplana nigrocapitula
AACAATATGGCGCCACCCTTCCTTATACGCGTTTTAAAAACGAAACTTTATAAAATAATATATAATTCCGTGATAATATCTAAATTCTTTAGAAGTTTAATATACTAAAATATCAACAAAAATATGTGCAATATTTATGTATTTATATTTCTTACTTGTAGAAATAAATTATTTATAATTTCAACTTTCTCAAAAAGTTACTGGATAAAAACATAGCAACTACCTTGTAGACGAACCTCTATGTACATATACTTTTATGTACTCTATGGGCCTGGGGATCGAGGGAATTCGACAGACAATTATGGAGGACGAGACACAGTTTTACAGATTTTCATTTTCATCGCTCGGCGCATTTCATTTGCAGTATCATGGTTACAACACAATAATCTCTCCAATCTATAACAGGTGCGATTTCTGTGCCGATATTACTGAATAAGTTCTTCCATGCGATCTTGAAATATATTCTCTATATTTCCGTGTATTCTAATCTTCAATTGCATTTTTGTGCAACTGCATTTAAGCTACTACATGCACTGCATTTAACTCTATGAAAAGAACCTATGAATAACTGCAACCAATCAAAATGTTTCACGTTTGTAAATTGTGAAAAGATTAAAATAACAAAACTCAAACTTCATCACAATATATGACATAAGATTCCAAATTACGCTCTTGCAAACAAGTGCGAAAAAGCCAACCGTTCTTCTGTCTGAAATTACCGAACACCCGTACACACGCACAAACTCACCTTGTTCTCGACAATTTCACTGAGCACATAGAATATATCCTGGACGAGATCCATATTGATGAGATGAGCGAATCTGTCCAACAACAAAAAACAGTTCCGACAATTATCTAACGAATCAGACGACAATCTCTTCCTATACAGGACCAAGCGACTTACTTGGACAGTCCTTCCAAAACAGCTGTCAGGAGAAGTGACGACTGGCGTTCTTTGAGCACTTTGAAATAGATGTGAAATATCTCCTTGATAATCAAAGTGTTCTACAGCAGAAAGTGAAAAAAACAAGTATAGGACAACGCCGATCATAGTAATCACTGTATGGGAGCTTACCAATTTTAGTCTAGTCTCGCGAGTCTGGGAACCTCTCAATTCCTCCATATCGCGGTTGAATTTGGTCAAAAGTTTGTCGGTCTGAAGAATAAAAAATATTGTACAATTTAGGAAACACAATTTCGTCATGTTCTTCGGTGAGTAACTATATCCAGTGATGGTACAGACCTTTTTCGAAAACAAAATAACGCTGATAAACCAAAGTAACGCAGGCTAATATTTTATTTACATTTTGCAAAATACGTAAGCAATCAATCAGAGTGTGAATTGTTTTTTCTTTGGGATTTTAAAACTGGAGAACTTTCCTCTACAAATGGGCAGTTTCCTCGACGTTGAAAATAAATAAAATCGATTAAATTAGTGTTGTAACGAGGGACAGAAATATTAAAAAAATTAAACCTTATATTTCTTTATAGTTTTGGAGGGAGCACTCCTCAAAAACGTCTTCTGTTGAGTCTGTTATTTCTGAAAAGAATGCAATTCGGTTTGTTTTGGCTACCGTATGAAACGAATAGCTTGCACTGACAGAAAGTAACTTAAGTTACTTTCCCCTTAATTTATTGTCTACACCCTTATAGGCGCCTGTAAATATGGTGAAATACCAGCGTTGTAAACGCATAATGTATCTGTTTCTCTCGGCTACATGAAAAGTGCATTGATATTTGGGAATCACGAAACATTGATTTTATTAGACACCATTTTTGAGGTAATTGCGCTGTACCACGCCCACTGTAGTTCGGCTTTCATAGGCTGCTCGTCCCTATTGGTGCAAATGATCAGGTTGCTTTTGCTACCATTTCACAGCTGAATGCCGTGCAAGCATTGGACCAAATGGGAAAATAAGGCAGAAAAAGGGTTGAATTTAAAATAATAACGCACACCATACCAGCACTGCTATATCATCTAAGACAGAAACAGCACACTCAACAAATATGTCACTAACTGGATATTTACACAACTATTATAGTAGTACACAATGGGGAGGCTTATTTTAATTTTTTTCAGAAATGGCAGCAGACCGATTTCGGGGTCATTGCCCCTCCTCAGTACGTAAGATGTAAGCCATAATATTATACAATCTCGTGGCCTAGTGGTTAAGTAGTTCGATTACTGCTGATCACTGGGGTACGGGTTCCAATCATACCCAGTACTGACGAGGGGCATCATTAACCCCAAAACCGGTCTGCTGGTGGATATATTGCCGAACATACCATTACTTACCATGAAGTCTATTACACATAATCTGAATAGAAATGAGGCCTGGATCGCTGAGAGATTGAAAGTGGTAAACAAAACTCAGACAACGAACTCGTAGAGTTTCTTTGATGAGAAGGCAGCCTTTCTCACTACACAACATCCTGACCCTCTTTGTCCCACATATTCACCATAATTCCACCTTTCTCGTACCAATCACACTGCTTCTCACCCCGCACGCTCCTCTCTTCAGCACACTATTTAATTTCCAAACCTTTATCTTCACAAAACTCGTATTTCTCCTCAGGTGCTCAGCTTCGGGGAACTGCTCTGGCACATCTTTGGTACTGCCGCCGTACTAGTAGCCTATTCTTTGAAGGGCGGTAGATAACACACTTGCATCAGGTATAGAATAAATCCTCTTCAAATCCCGAAACAGATCACCCAGGGACAACAGCCGCTGGATCAAAAGAGAGATGGGCGATTGGGGGTCGGAATTATATAGAGCGGCCTCCATACAGCCGCCTTCTCGTGGCGGGGATGTCCCTCTTCGGCAGGCAAAGTGCTGCATGCCCTGGAACTTTATACGGTTTCTGTCTCTCTTTCTCAAATTCGCGTATAGACGACCTTTGCAAAAACAAAATGACTAGATTCGAGGCTGAGTCTCCACCGTAATTAATAATTCAAACAAAAAATCCGCTATAAATCTGGTATATGAATTTATTAGATTGAACACTACAGAATACACGAAATACAAAATTAATACTGTTACAAGCCTCGAGCCAGGCCGCTGCCTACAAATTTCTGGCGGTCTCCTCACAGTGGTGCTACATCTCTGCCTTTTCCTTTTGCTCCAATGTGGAATTATATCATGCTTGGCGCCATACGCGGCCGGTTGGTAGATTTGAATGTGGATGTAAGTAATTAATGCTTGTATATTCATGATTCGTTGAGAAAAAGTTAACAAATTAATCAATAAATCAATAATGGAGAATGCAATTCACTTCGCCGTAAAATGTTCTTTAACTCTACGAAATTTTATAATTGAGATCGCATATCAAAATACGTACTAAAATAACGTACTGCTTATAAATAATCCCGAATATAAATCTCACCTTGCGCTGTTTGCGCGACCATTTTTCCAGTTTTTCTTTGTGCTTCAGTGTTCTTTGCTTCTCATCCTCGGCAATCTCCTTGATATTGAGAACTAGGAAGACTCGTATCACCGAAGGCCCAATGTTATACTTGCGACTTTTCGCGAATCGATGAATTACTCGACAACACTATATGGGCAGAAAACAAACCACAAGCCATTAATTGCTCGATGCCACAAACTTGGCATAATTATGTGTTTACAAGACGCGTCATTAATTGCTCGATGCCACAAACTTTGCATAATTATGTGTTTACAAGACGTGTCATTAATTGCTCGATGCCACAAACTTGACATAATTATGTGTTTACAAGACGTGTCATTAATTGCTCGATGCCACAAACCTGGCATAATTGTGTTTGCAAGAAGTGTCATTAATTGCTCGATGCCACAAACTTTGCATAATTATGTGTTTGCAAGCCGTGTGATTAATTGCTCGATGCCACAAACTTGTCATAATTATGTGTCTGCAAGACGTGTCATTAATTAATCGATGCAACAAACTTGGCATAATTATGTGTTTACAAGACGTATGATTTTAATTGGTCTTTAGTTTTGGTCCAATTGAGTGCTCGGCTTTGAGATATCTATATGATCAGGTATTAGTCGTGAGGACGGAATTAATTTGTGACTGAAGCACCTGTTTTATATCATGTACAAAAAATATGAAAATCACCGCGTACTTTCAATATAACTATCACAAATTATTAATTATATTGTACGTGGCGAACATGCTGAACTAAAATAAAAATGCTGATGAATTATTAACAAACTAAAAGAGTAAATTACACTTTTGCATTATTCCGGCAGAGTAAAAAGAAAACTAAAAAAGTGAAGTTAAAGCTTAATTTTAATCACTACAGGCACAATCAATCTGTCTTGTTATCGTGAAGCTAAACTAGTTAAATTTAGATGTCAGCAATGTACTTAAACATATTTTAGCAATAAAGTGTGTGATAAAGTCAGTTGTCGCGATGAAAAATTCATCATTACTTTTAGGTTTTAAGTCTTACTAAATTTAAAAAATCATTTCAAAGTTTCATTTCAATGTTAATATCTACAATTTAGTTTGTTATATCAAACATTTTGGGATATCTATAATTTCTGAAAATGCTTATGGGTCTGGGAATTTAAACAGTAACTCCAATGGTCACCAATTGCCCTTCTTCGCTTTATTTTCACTTACCCTGAGAGCTACGTCGCCATTTCTATCCTCCTTTAAACACTGCGCGATTGCAGAAGTAGCTAGAGATACGGTCTAAAAAATAAAAAATAAAATTTTTGTTCTACACATAAAAAGGTCCAATTTCATAACAAGTAATATATGTGCATGAGGTATAATGTCCAATTTTTTTATTGTTCACAGGAATTAGATAGGGAAGTTATCTTATTGTCATCCAAAGAAATTCTGAAACAATGCCGCTATTTATTGTCGATTTCATATCTAGGAGACGCTAATATCAATATACACATCCGGTTATGTAGGCATACATCTTTTTTACCTTAAATATACAAAAAACAAAAACAATAAGTATTAAATTACAGCCGAGAATATGTACATATATTATAATGTGTAAATCACTGATAACAAGTCCTGCTATATTGGTTGAAGTTCTACATATTGTAGACAAACACAGTAACAACAAGTAATGAGATGACAATATAAAAGGCCAAAGTTGTTCGAAATTTCACAAAATTAGTTCCTGAAAAAAAGAGGCTTCTTTGCTTGTAATCTAATGGCATCACATAATTGCTTGCGATCTTTCTGCTTCTCACACAAGCCTTTTCTCTTAACGGATTTGAATTTATACAAAAACTCGCTGAAATTTCCTGTCTTCTCTGCCTCCGTGCACATCTCATCGGCAGACCTTTTCAGGGTTTTGATGTCATCCTTAATCATTTTTCTTTTCAATTCGTTCAATTCGACCTATAGAAATTCCCTGATTTCCTCCCACTGATTTTTAGACATTTTCGACTTCAGAATAGAATGACCATTATGCGATCTTGTCATATTGCTGTGAGACAAAGTCATCATTATAAAATGCACCCCCTGCCCCCCAAGATGTTTAGCTAAACAAAACCTACCTTTTCTCTCTTCGAGTCCAAGAAGGGCACAATCATTTCGACCAGATCTTCGCAGAAATTGAATGTAGGATGCGTTTGGTAGAGTTGACCAGCGCAGCTTACAGCGATATCTTTGGCGTTCTGAATTTGAAAACGAAAACTACATGTACTAACTACAAACAGGAAACCACAATGCATCTGCAGTTTGGACAAAACCATCGTTATCTTACCGTAGACCAAGCAATTTTTGTATAATCTTCTTTCTTTAAATGCATCTTTTTATGTCTTTTCATGTTACCTGAAAGATGGTTCAACCAAGAACGAGAGAGTATATGCCAAGGAGCTGTCGTATGTAAGTCTACTCAAATATCAGAAAAAAGGCCGACTGCCAAATGTTTACAAATCAAATGAACTAATACACACGGTAAAGGTCGACAACAAGGACTTCACAACTTCACCAAATAATTTCTACTAACCTCCTCGGCATATGAATGCCAAAATATCCAAATACTTTTTGTAGTTAAGTAGAAGCGATTCTTCAAAGCTTCGCAATGTTTTGATGTCTTTCTTAAGCTGAAAAAATATTTACTTTCAATAAATAAGTAAAAATAACAAATCAGCGTATTTAGTGTTAAACAATCTATGTCAAAGTCACTGGAAATACTGACGAGGTAAATTAGATGTATAAAGTGACAACATTTTCAGAAAAATAAAACTCGAAATTCTTTCAATAATACATCGGTGATTCAACACTTGAACATTAAACTACATATCAATTATATCGAATGTGCGCACACAACTAAATTGGAATACCCAAAAAATCTTCAACAAAACATGCAAATCACCTTTTGAGCTTTCTCCATATCCGAAGGAAGCCTGATTTTGTAAGCCGGTATAATATCTTTGAAAACGTTACAAAGTGATATCAGCACAAAAGCACGAATAACAGGTATGCTTGTGTACTTCTCGTGAAACAATAGAACCCTTAATTCGCGTAGTTTTCCAATCTAAATGTAGATTAAACAAACATAAAACCTTGTGTATGCGGAAAATAAATAATTTATACATTTAAAATAACAAATAATTAGTTCCTTAGTAAAATATCCATTTAAGGTGACAATTACCAATTATTTAAATAATACTAAAATAGCCATATTCGGCCCTTGTGTTGAAAGAGGCCATATACCCAGGAGAGCAGCCTTCTGTTGGAAAAGGTCAATAGTAGGAAAGGGGGCCTACTGTATATACGTTGTGTGCTTCAAATTTGTTTTAAATTTAGCATAAAAATTACATGTAATGTTTTTATTCATAAGTGTGTTGTTTGAAAATAATGATAAAAATTTCGTTATAATCGGGTGTTTTTATATTCCTAAATATGTAAATGAATGGAAATATAATCATAGCTATCTATCTAGAAAGAAGCGATAATTCAAAACATAAAAATGTATAAAGGATTTTATACTTTCAAGATCTAAAAAGATTGTCATTACCCTAGAGTAAATATTATGCAGATGTCTAGTTATATATACATATGTATAATCAATAGGGCCCCTGCAAAACCCAGAAGGGCCCCAATCCAAAAAGAGTTACTAACGTCGAATGTAAAAACAGGAAAATATCCGTTCCTCTTGTCTTCGAGCTGTGACTGTGATTTTAAATTATGTCACATCATTCCCCTACAAATGCTCAAATAACCACAGTCCCCCTTTTACTACTTTGGTTCAATGTGTTAAATACAGATAAGGAGTAGAAATCACAGAGAAAAGGGCTCCCAGGAGTGATGTCATCAATGATGCTAACGGAACAACATTGGCATATCGGAAGCGAAGGACTAAATACTGTGGAACGCTTTACGAGA
This sequence comes from Nematoplana nigrocapitula, assembly GCA_032274565.1. Lineage (NCBI taxonomy): Eukaryota > Metazoa > Platyhelminthes > Proseriata > Nematoplanidae > Nematoplana > Nematoplana nigrocapitula. The sequence goes on from JAUYWV010161811.1 coordinate 7,345, forward strand.
AACGGGACGAAGGAGAAGGCCAATATGACAGAAATGACAAGCATGAAAAAGAACCATTACCCTGAAAGAAAAAGTCGGGTAGGCCATGAAACAGATACAAAATGGAAAATCACCAGGAGTAGATGGAATCCCAATTGAGATGTCGGCATACAGTTGGTGTGGCGGTTGCGCGAGAAGGTCTGGACAACTGAAGAATGGCCTCGCGACTGGTGCACAGGCGTGTTTGTGACCCACCAGAAGAAGGGCAACTTGAAAGAGTGCGCCAACTACCGTACCACCAATCTAACTGTACACACCAGGAAGGAGCTGTTGAAGGTAGTCGTCAACAGGATGAAGAAATAATACGAAGAGGAAATAGGAATGGCACAAGCTGGCTTCATGGAAGGACGAGAACAAATAGTAAACATGTGACTGATCATTGAAAAACATAGGGAGCATAATCTTCCACTCTACAAGTGCTTTATTGATTATGCAAAAGCCTTCGATTGTGTGAGTCATCAAACGTTATGGGTTATCATGGAGAACATGAGATTCCCTCAGCACCTTGTGGAACTATTAGCATGACTTTAGGAAGGCCAAGAGGCAACGGTCAGAACAAGCTGCGGCGACACAGAGTGGTTTAGAATAGGTCGAGGAGTGAGACAAGGTTGCATTATGTCACCAACTCTCTACAACATCTATGCAGAAGATATCATGAGGACGATTTTGAGTGAAGGACATGAGGACCATGTTAAGTGGCAGTAGAAGTGCTCTATCAAACACGCTTGACCAAACAAAACAATCCAGTGCAGAAAGAGGCCTACTACTAAATGTCAAGACGAAAGTACTGGTAATTGATAAGAACATGACATACTTTAGTAGCATTAAACTGGAAGAAGTCGACCAATTTGTCTACCTGGCTTTTGCCATTGCATCGTATGGTCATGAGTCCTGGGCGATGACCAAGGGTGACGAGAAAAGAATAGACACATTCGAGATGTGGGCATATAGACGACGATTGCGAGTGAGTTGGTGGACAGACAAACGGACATATCGCTGAAATGACTTTATGAAAGAATATTGAACTCAGAAAAATGGGGTATTTTCAGCATGTAATTAGGCAAGATGGTTTTGGAGAAGACAATCATCCAAGGCTCTACCGAGGGAAGATCAGGAGGGCGATCATCAGTACCATGGATGAAGGACATCACAACCTGGACTGGGAGCGTACTGGCAGCTGCAACAACATGCTATCGTTTGGGCCACAGCAGCACTTATCGCGCTACCTGCCTGAAAGAAGTATGACGAAGCTACGCACGTGGCCATTCTCAAATAACCACAGTGAAACGCCAATCCCCGCCAACAGTCGGTAAGATGTTACTGAAACAAACAGTGTTAACATTCAAGATATTTTCATCCTAAGATGTACAGGGCGCAACTAGGGTACACTCGTCGGCGGATTATTTTTGATAATGTTGCTTTGTGGGAATTGAGAAGTTCAGTATGCACTAATACAAAAAATAAATAGGCCAACAGAGCTTCCCTGTGGAACTCTCAGGGTTTGTCTCATTGATTTTGAGAAATAGTATATATTCAGCAGCGAAAATACTGTATTGTTATGTTATGGTATAATCCAGGCCTGACAATTTTAAAACTAAGTCTACCACCTGACTCATATTGTTCATCAATACAATCACAATAGATTACCATAATTAAAAACAAGTAGATATTATTTGTCTACTTACATGCTCTTCTGGTGATTCAATCAGCTGACAACAGAGCTGAGCAATCTTCCCCTTTGCTTCCTTCACCAGCTGCTCCTTCAAGGCCAATTCTTCAATTGCAGAATTGCTGGGCTCCATATTACCTATACAAGCAATCCGTTAATAGTAATCAGAGTTTATGGATCTATTTAAATCTACTGAAACCCTGCATGAAGGTCACAGTGTTTTCGGATATAGTATTCGAGATAAAATTAATATTTTCAAATTTTTCAGTCAGGATATTTATGATTTTGATAGAATTTAAAGTGACCTTTTATCTTCATAATTTATTTTGAAAACACCATAAATTCAAGATTAATGCATTAATAAATATATAATTGATATATTACAGTGCTCAACATTAACTTTTCTCAGGGGTTGCCTTGTTGGTCAACCTGTCTCCAATTTATGGTTGTCATCGGGCCAGAAATTAAATTACTGCTTGCCAGATTTTCATTGGATAAAAGAAATGAAATTTTAACAAAGCAACAACTTAGCACAAATAGTTGATACAGGTCATCAATGTAAAAAGTTAAGTGTTTATCAATAACAACACTTAATTGTTTGCATCTCCTACTGACAAGTTGTTGTTCTTCTTCCGTTTCCTGATGCACAGGACTAGGCTGGCCCATACTCATAGCCGTGTTGGCTGATCCTCTTAAGGAATTTTATGCCACATACACTGCTGGAAAAATATATTTAGCTGTAGGAAAGGAGAACCAGACGTGGATATGTTGCTGAGTCCAAGCTGTGTACTGGAGAAGGAGGTGTTTCGCTGTCTCCAGGAGACCTTCATCATGGCGATGCTCAGCTGCTGCTACCTCAAACAGGGGCCTTGTGATGTCTGACCTGCAGTCCACCAGCAGTTAAAGGATCTCTCTGCCTGAAACTATTCATCATTTGACCCCTTGATGGAGACTAACATCAAGTGGCCAAGCTGTTCTGTCATTAGGGCTGATCTCCAGTTATTCTTGATCCGCTTGAGGCCTGAAAATCTCCTCTTGCAAATTGCAGACGATGTAGGCAGAACAAGTATGATCATGTACAGCATGAGGATGTTGTGTAACTATGTCATTGGTGAAGCAAGAAAACATTCCACTAGTTTTTTGGCCAAACCAGTTATGGTTGCTGATGTGGGTCTTGAGCTGCACCCATTCCTGTCGAAGTGCCGAACAATCCACCTGCAACCTGTCCAGCTCTGCTCCAAACAGCTGTAGGAGAAGCGCTCTCTTACATTATATGATAGACTGCTGAAATTAAATTTTATGATTAAACTTGAGGATTGTGATCAATATATTTCATAGATTCCTCATAGAGCTACCAGTTTTAAATATGTAGTGGCCTGACTGGTATTACTATCAAGCACTATATTATTATATCTTCAATAGTTCAAATGATTAATATAAAAGTAGCTTACTTGTGATTTCATTTTATAATAACAAATTTAAACTATATAGTCAACACTGACTTATTTGTGCTAGAGAAAATAGTATACCAAGATTGGTTTCTCTATGAGGCCACTAGAGCTTTTTGTTTTTTTTACATATGAGGTATTATTTATTTCTCACATTTCATAATATTACTGTAAAATCTTTTAAAATTATTACCACTTTTACTAGAAACTGTGCTATGTCTTTTCATAATTTCTATATCTCATTATGTCATCATATAGAAATTTTACTATATATGCACCTTTCTAACTTTAGCGAGCGATTCAGCGACAGATTTGTACACAGAAAATATAAAAAAGTTATAGAAAACTGATTTGCTGAAGGCGACCCATATTGTGAAGATAGCATCGTGGCCTCTTCAGGATGGACATGCCGAGATAAAATAACTGACTCAACATGATCTGCCTATTTTTAAAAATGCATGGTGAATTTTTCTGCAATTCCCGACCAGCAGGTTGTTCTCAAACAATTGATGTACAATTCCATTTCCTTTATTGATGAAATCAAAGTTTTATCATGGAATGATGTCAACCAAAGTTTAAAAAATGACTGCCCCGATATTCTTGATCTTATCGATCTCGTTTTCACTATTCCTATATCATCAGCTGACTATATGAGAGGTTTTAATTTGATGAAATAAACCAAAAGTGATTGGCAATTTACTTTGTCTAATGACTCTATCAATAACTTGATGACAGTTTATCTTTTATCTCCTGAGTTGTCAGACTTTGTTTCAGACAAAGTAATTAATCTGTGGTATCATGCACCATTCCAAGCTCGCCGACCGGACTTTAATTGGAAAGTGATTAGTTTTATTTGTGTAATTTTGTCACGCATATGTATAACATAACTGAACTATGTAATATTAAGTTTTATTATGTAATTGTTCTACTTCTAGTAAGTATTATGTTTATTAAGTACATTATAGCTTACGTCATACCGACATATGTGTATAATAAATATTATGTTTTATTAAATACAAAGCAACTGTTGTAGTTTATTATGTTTATTAAGTACAATACAACTTACCTATGTTTTATTATATACACTACGTCAATGCATGAACTCTGATAGTGTTACGATTATTAAGTAAAATAAAGCTATATTTATGTTTTATTTTATTATGACTTATGACTATGTATCTGAGGGAGTCTCGGCTCCCCTGACGAGACCTGCTGTACAACAACAACACCAACTTTTCGTTTTATTTTTAAATGTTGAGCACGTAAATGTAATTTTGAGCATGTACAATTTCTAAGACACACGCCCGGCTGGCGTGTGAATAAAATAGTTAATTTCGAGAACCGTTATACCTCTGCTATATTGCTATAATATATCCCTCCTTCTGTAAGTGTAATAATCATGTAATATAGTAGTGTAAAGTCATAACTTGAGTTCTGTCATTAAACCAACCAAATGTTAAAATTTTGTAAGTGACTGTTACCTAATAAATGGAGTATGGCTTATTTACAAAAATATAAATTGACTATTGTTAACACGTTCTTACATAAATAAAATTTGCACGGCTAAATCGAATTTTCCACCCGATAAATAAAAGTCAAGTTAAAACAAATAGTGCACAGTCTGTCTATCATGCAAGCACTCCATGACTCTTTTGTCGAGGCTATCGACGTGACATTTGATGAACCTGTAAGAAGGTGTGCAGTTCCCACAGGCACATATAATTTATTTTTGTCTGTGTTCATAAAAACCCAAATTTCTTAGACATATATGGCTATTGCGGGAATATGAATGTCATGAGCAGTATTACTTTGTGTTCTGTCCTTGCCACATACTTTCCATCTTACTTCAATATTGCGCAGCCTATACTTACAGTAAGCTGCGATCAGTCCCAATTATTGCATGAATTGACTATATACAGTATGTACTTCTGATTTCTTTGCTGCTGCTGCCATCCTTTTGAATACGAACGCTCAGATAAATGAAATGCTTAACTTCTTGTCCTCAAGTTGGTTCATTTCCAGTGATTTCTATCATATTATATCGGTTTCGTTCTCATCAATGGTTTCCACAAGCGATAATTGAACTACTACTTCTACATGAATAATAGGGCTGCATCATCCGCATAGCATATACGTCTGTCAGAGACACTCCTGTCACCATAAGTGTGTCAAAATCTTCTCCTTGGTTTTTGTCTGCCACTAATTCCCTAATTAGGCTTTTAGTCGTATAAATGGTAATGAGTATACAGTGTATATCCAGTAGCCCTAATACTCCTTCCTTGCTGCATGTATGTCAAACCATTCCGTTATACCACATTGCAATCTGAGTGCAGACTATTGATCTCGATAGAATGCTTTAATCAGCTATATCACATGATCAGTTGGGAACTCCATGTCTATCATGTCCGACCACAGTTCCTCGTATTTGGTGTTGTCGAAAGCTTTGGAATAGTCGACAAGGAATAAGAATATTTCCTATTGTTTCATTTATTGGCACTGTTAGATGTGATTCTGAAGATTGAAAATGTGAAAGAAAGAAGCGGACAAGGCTAGTAAGATGGAACAGCGCGATGAAGAATGCCTGATGTCCGGAATCAAGAGAAAAGTGAAAGAGAAAGAAAGGAAGAAGATAAGGTACCACGAGAGAAGCAAGGTGGTTCATGAGGAAGGCATCAAGGGTCAAACGAGAATGGATCAGGAAAGACAGAGTGGAGTACAGAATGTTTCGAAGCGGACACACGCTGGAGCTGAAGTGATATTGGAAAAGAATCGAGAAGGAAGAGCATAGAAAGTGCAGTAATTGTGAAGGCGAGGAAACTCTACAGCACGTGATGGTATGTCCAGTCGGGTGGAGGAAGAAATCGGAGCTGGAGCTCACCACCATCAATGACCTGTGCAAGAAACCATTCGAGGGGTACTTGGCCTACTGAAAGTGGTTCCGAAGCAAGAGCCTTCCTTTGCGGATATTGGTGGGGGTTGCGCGAGGCGCTCCATCCTCCGGAGGTATTGCACCACCCGAAGAGGCAACTGGAGGATGAATAGGAAAGTAGCTCCGGGTCGAATATTTCCAGGCGCAGTCGGCCAATGCGGTAGAGGTATTCTAGCGTCGAGGGGTTCTGTCCAGAGTACAGTTGGTTTACCATCATCTGTTCGCCTCAAGAAAGGCCCTCGGGTAGATCGGGCCATTTTCTCCTTGTCTTGCGTTCCTCCGCTTTCTTGATGGTGGTCCTCCCCGCTCTGGCCGTCTGTAAATAAATCTCTGCGTCTGTCTGATCCAGGCTGACCGCCTCGTTGGCCACCCTATCCACCTCCTCGTTCCCCTTCAAGCCGCAGTGGGTTGGGACCCACACCAGCTGAATGAGGGGCCCCCGAGCATGGATGTCCTGCAGCACTTCCCAGATGCGTTCGCCCGTCGTGCAACTCTATTGGAATTGTCCCGCCTCGATTCGCACCAAAGCCGACTGAGAGTCCGAGCAGATTCGGTCCGGTTGACCCCATTCAGCTCCAGCCTGTCCGGATCGCTTTCATATCAGCTGTGTAACTGCTACACAGCAGCCCCGCCGGCGTTGTGATCTCAGCGTGCAGCATAACCCCGCTACCTCTTCTTCTAAAGCCTGAAGAATAACATTTACTGTTAATTCTGCGCAATAAATAAAACAAAAGAGAAGAATAAAGGAAGCAAATAATTATGATCCAGAGCACATGGTGAACAACTAAAGACATGCACCGTACATATATAAACGGGACGGGGGAGCAAATGGCAGAAGTTAGAGCCTCATTTGGGAGCTCGCACAAGACCATCTGCTCCTTTTTGTCTGGGTTCCCAGCCATTGCGGCATACCCGGTAATGAAGAGGTCGATAGACTTGCAGGTGAAGCTACGGAAAAGCCCCAAGAAGACAAGCATCGCCCGACACGTCAACTGCCAGATCAAAGTGGCAGGCAAAGAAGACCGGACAATGTAAAGACAGGACGTGTACGGCGACGAGAGGCAGAGAGCTGCTATAAGTTGCTATAAAGTCATTGGCGGCGCGAGTTTTGCTATATATATAGGGCTACCACCTTAAAAAGTTCAGCTTACCAAAATTAATTTACTGCGATAGTCTTATTTCTCTTGGATATATGATTTTTAGGGAAATAATGGAATTCTGGGCAATTAGTTATATGTAATTTCTAAATATCATATATTATATATAAAGCGGCAAAAAGCTCAGACAATCTAAAAATAACCACCAACATTTCCTACCAGCTGGTTAATTGCCAAAAGAGATACTTTACTATTGCTATATAGTCGGGTATAGATGTAACATTTATGATGGAATCTAATTATAGCTCGAATAAATTTGTGTAGGTTGACATGCTGTCATAACTATATACCATAGTTTTTCTCCCATTGATGTCCATTTAGTAGACTTGCTAAATTTGTGCCACATTTTGTATCTATACGTATCAAAATTAATTACCCAAAACATTTTTTCATTAAAAACTGTACAAACTTTTTAAAAATGTTTAACTCGTTACGCACGCACGAAAAAAGTTTATGTATTACTTGGTGGCCGCACGAAAATGACGTTTGACAAAGTGAATGAGCAAAATCTTTCAAAAAGAACAAAAGAAACAGTCAGAAATGGGATGGACCAATCGCCCACTCTTATTCCGCTCAAATCATCCAGAGCAGCCATTAAACGAGCGAGGGCAAAGGACGAGAGGACTATCGGGGGTCATCACCGGGAGTGGCCCCAAGTCCCCAGGAGTCTGACACGCAGAGAGAAGGTCATTCCGGTCAGGCCATTCGCCAATCACGAGGGACTATTTGTTCCTCATCCGCATCGGGCGTCTCGACTCACCCGACTGCCCGGTGTGTGGGATACCAGAGACTGTGGATCATCTGCGCGGCGGGTGACCAGCTGCGGTCTAACATCTTCGACTCGGGGTCGACCCTTCGGTGGAGGTTATTGTCGCCCCGCGATTGGTGCTGTATTTACGAGGGGTGGGACGCCTGACGCCCCAGCCTTTGTCCGGCCAGCAGAATGGGAATTAGGAGCGCGGTGAAGTCGAAGAAGAAGTCAGAAATGGAGGTTTCTATTTGAAGTAATATACAACTCTGTTGATAAGTATAAGGAAAACCACAGGATAAAAAATTATTGAAGATTAAAACTCGAGCGTTCGCTGCGCTCATAATCATGATGATTATTTTTAAGTTACAATCGGAATAGTGCTACAGAAAAGTAGACCAACCTATATTTTATTAATACTCGGTTTGTACCACAGAAGGGCTGAAAGCTATAATAACAGGTTAAAGCTAAACTCGTCCACTAGGTCGGAATATAGTCAAAGAAATATCACTAGCAATTAATGATAAAAATCGAATGCAGTCACCATTTCCATGGAGGCATTACAGATCGCATATCAACAACACGAAGTAAAGATTTGGTATAGTCTTAAAATTGTCTAAAAATACCATAAAAAGGCAACCTGTGACTCTCATAGCGTTTGTTTAATGACGAGCAGTGTGCTGTTCGTGGGTTTCGCAGTCGCGTTCTGGGAATGTTGACGCGCAGCTGCGTTTAAGGCAAGCAGTGCGTTGTGTCGTTTCTTCGTTTCGATGTACTGTCCTTTTCATGGAAGGCCGTGACCAGCAGCAGCCGTTAATAGATTTTCTTTTATTTTGCATTTTGTCGCGAATTACAATCACTATGTCAACTTTATAATATTTATGTAATTAAAATTCGAAGTCTGCCTTCTATTCGAGAACCAGAATAATGTATTTTGATAGAGGAGAGAATATAGTTTCTATGCATACATTCTCCCAAATTTTGTCATATGTCTTTTTTATTGAGTTTGAAATGAAGTTTTGTTTTCTACGGATCACACGGTTCAAAAGTTTTCAAAATATCTAGTCACATTTCTTTCTTTCTTTCTGAGTTTAGTAAGTTTTAAAATTGATCTTTTATCTCTGTTTGTTATACTTGATTGGATTTTCTGTTAAATATTTTCGAGCAAATATTGACTAAAACTGTTTGATATAGTCAACTCGGATTTTCATTGGCAGTTTGCAGAACGTGTGTATAAATAAAAGGTAAACAAAAACACACAGAAAAAGTTATGAGCGTCAACTTTGATTATCTGAGAACTGCGTATGAGATTAAAAAATGACTCTGCGAAAAATCACAATACCCAGCAAGGTGAAAATGCCGGGCAAGTTTGAAGGTCGGATCGCTCGAGTCAACGTAAGCGGTCAGCTTTTCGAAATCCCATGGACCACGCTGGCTCGGGAACCGTCTGTGCTGAGCCACATCGTGCGCAATGCGAAATATCGGCGCCGATCGAGTCAGTTTTTCCTGGACCGAGATCCCGAGGTGTTCCGCTGTGTGGTCAACTTGTGCCGCTCTGGCGAGCTGCATCTGCCCCACAATCTCTGCGGCCCCATTCTCGTCTGGGAGCTGGCCCACTGGGGACTGGATCCGCAGACTCGGGCCGAGTTCTGCTGTCTGGGGGTGTGCTCCGAATCGGTGAGTCGGAGGGTCCGATTAGAGAAGTACGAGGAGACCTTCCGGGAGAGACTGGAAGCTTGGCAGTGCACCGATCGAAAATCGACAATTCGCCGGATGCTATGGACGGCTCTGGAAAAGCCGACGACTTCTCTAGGGGCTCTGGTTAGTATGTACATATATGGTTATTGCCTGTCTGTCTGTCTGACTCTCTGTGTATGTGTGTGTGTGTGTGTGTGTGTATGTGTGTGTGTGTGTGTGTGTGTGTGTGTGTGTGTGTGTGTGTGTGTGTGTGTGTGTGTGTGTGTGTGTGTGTGTGTTTGTTCGTTTTAATTATATACTTGTATATTGTCAATAAAATGACATAGTTGTCAACGTTTCCGTATAGTTATGACGTGTTAATTGTAGGGCGCAAACCTATCATTAACTTCACATTAAATAATTTCATCATGGAAGTAACTATAAGAAGATCACCAATACAATTGAGACATTACGCAGAAATGATTACAAGTCTATACTGTACAATTATCATAAAATTATTGTCAAGGCATAGAGGGAATTCAAGAAGTGTTCCAAAAATTCAGGGAAGGATCACGAACATCTGTCGATCGGGAAAACGGAAGTGGACGACCTTTATCTGAAAAACGCTGTGACCCTAATATTGTTATGATACTGTCAGACAATGATCTATAATATACGTACTCATAATCTGATCAGCGCATCCATCAAATTGGTTCCTTATGTCCTCTCAAAGAATAGTAAAAATTTGGATAACCAGGGACCGCCGTAAATCCAATGATGCTTCCTCGTTTCCACCATCCCTTCCTCCCGGCAGATACCCTCTTATGTAGATTCAAGATCCTTCAATGCGTGCCTGCTTGTTTTAATTATGACCAATTGAAACTAATCTCAAATTCCTTAGAAAATCCTTCTCACTGATTAATATGGCGATCGAAAGAAAAACGGCTATAAATTATTTTTTTCAGCATTTCTACATGCTCTACTACTATGAATAATAAGTAAGGAATTAAAACGTTTATTGGGAGACAGCGATAGCAGTCGGACATTCTGCAATAATAGTTCTGAAAAGGGGAGATCAAAGCGAATAACACGAAAACTCTGCGACTCTCCCAGCCAGATCCGCACGACCAACAAGGTGGGCAGCAAGAGACCAACTCCGCCACGGCCCAACCACGGAGGCAGTAATCCACCAGCAAGGCCCGGCAGTAGTAATATACACCCACCTTCCAGAACAATAGCACCCCCCACGCGCCGGAACGCGTTTCCGACCGATG
>JAUYWV010161922.1:0-18265 GCA_032274565.1 Nematoplana nigrocapitula
GTTCAAAAGCGTCGATCCGCGAGATTTCGTCTTGCGTCAACGTCCAGCTCTCCGCTCCATACAGGGCGATGCTGAATTTCAGCGAGTTTATGAGGCGCTTTTTGTGCCTATCGATAGGTCATCTTATGGTATACATAGGCATAATTTATAAGCGACTTACTTTCCAGAAGTCGTCAATAGTCGAGGTAGTTCGAAATGAGCCTTTATCATCCGCAAATTTGCCATCGAGAAAGAGGTCCATCATTACTTTGGTGTAGTAGTAAGTTGTCTCACTGGTCATGCAGAAAGTTACTAAAATGTAAAAGTATAACAGAGAATATTATTTAGTCCCTTTATATCTTTAACCACGAGACAACCTATTATTTTTATAAGGTAGTATTAGTGAAGCGGTAGGTGAGCTCTGTACATACAGTACATAGCTTTTATCTGAAGAATTTTGCGAATACTTACGAATCATGAGAACAATCAAAAAGATCACGTAAACAATCAGTTCTCGAAGAGTTGTGGTGATGTAGAGCTCTCGGTCCTCTTTCGTGTCCTCTGTTTGTCTGGTCGCCCAGAATGCTGCAAAATAAGAACACAAAACTCTAATAAAACTACAGAATTAATAAGACAGTGATTATCGCTCTAAGTCTCAAAACGTTCTGCGTAACATGCGATGTCAACATTAATAAACAAGTCTCTTCTTAATTAGCGTGTCCTCACGCTGTGTCAGACGAAACGTTTTACAGGACCTCCGTTCCTTTCAGAAACCGTATCCTGATTCTACTATTCTGAAAAACACACTGTGCCCCCCTTACATTCCTTTTCTGAAAACCCCTCTTACAAGAAGCTTTCTCGTTTTTATAATCCATACCAATAAACCGAACAGGACTTCTTCTTCCTCTGGTGTTTGCCGTAATAATTGTAATTGTGACGTGTTCTATGTTGGTGAAACAGGTAGGGATCTGAGTTATCGTATAAAGAAACACAAAAGAGCGGGCGAAATCCATACTTCTAACAATAACCTATCTACTCATGTTTGGACTCATAGTCATTCTATTTAGTTCTTTTGAAACGTATTATTTATAAATGTAAGATTTTAAAATTCGCCCAGTAGTTCAAGATACTTTCATGAAATATTTTTCTGATTATGCTATATATGATACATCTTATCTGAAAATGTGGAAGTGTCGTCATCCCCCCCCCCCCGAGGGGGGGGGGGTGAACCCGGCAATTTTACGAAACAAATAGTATATAATTACAGTGTTTTCAAATTTGAGCACCAGTTCTCAGGTGACCCACGCTGAAATTTATAATCTCATTCTCATCCATCCAAATAATCTGAAATGCTGGGAATTATCCGACTTCCATATAAAGATACGATTTCATATTTCATTATCATATAATAACTGACAGTGAGCTTAACTAACAATTACAACAACACCTGGGGAACAAGAGGGACAGCAGAAGTTAAAGTACCTAAACCTAACATCAACATTAGTGTGAGAAATAGAACAAATAAGAAAGATAAACCTGAAGAACTAAAGAAAGTAATCAAAGATTCATAGCAATACTACAACCCGGAAACACAAACATATGTAGTGATGGCTCAGCAGAAGGTGGAACACAAAACGGAGTATCTGGAATATCAATTCATTGGTCAGACGCAGAACAGTATCAGCATCATATGCAGCCGATAGATGGTGCCCAAGCTTCAAGAAATAACTAAGTGCAATAAAAGAGGGAGTCAAACTACTCAGAGATGGAAAGCAGAGAGGAAATATAGATGCTACAACTGTTTCAAATAAGTTTATACAACACTGGATCCATCGTTTCAGACCACCTCGAGAGGTCCATTCGGATAGAGGAACTCAGTTCGAGTCCGCTATTTTTGAAAATATGGTAAGAACATTTGGTATAAAGAAGTCTAGAACTACCGCATATTGGCCCCACAGGAAACGGTATAATTGAACGGGCGCATCGCACATTAAAGGATCGACTTACAGTAGGTGTCATGAAGGAAATGGCCAGAGAAGTTACAAGAAGCCACCTTAAATATAATCGAACAGATCACTCTGTGACGGGCGCTTAGTCATTTAAGATTTTTTTTCGGCCGTAATGCGACGATCAGGTGATTTATCAGTCAAAGAAAAAAACACCTCGTCTTGCTGCTCTAAATATTCATCACCCACCTACATTTTTGAGTCCCCGTTTTAGTGACCCCATCCCTTTGACTTGTCAATTAAGTCCTCATCTGTTAAGGTTGGTGGATGGCCGGTGAATGTACGAAATTATTGTTTAGTTTACTAAGTTATTTTTCCTGGGAGTGGTGTTAGTGCTACTGATCGATGATTTATGTTAATGTTATTCAGTTATCTGGTTCTCTTGTTGTCATAATAAACTGTTGATTGGTGCAAGGCGGTTGTACTGTTTGGTCTCCATACTTAACAGGTAGATTTCAGCATAATGAAAAATAGGGGAAAACCTTATAGTCCACTGGGTGCAGGAGAAACACACTCGTGCGATAATGGAGAAGTGACCTACCAGTCACATCTTAGACGGAACTGGCCACAGTGGCCGAAAAAAGATTTTAGGCATGTAGTGCGTCTACCACAGGAATACAATTTTTGGAAAATGAGTTTCCGGCCACGTCGTACCTACCAAAAGTGTGTAAAATTCACAAGGAAGTCGTAAACAAGTGAATTGGAATTTATAATCCTGAATTAAATGATTAGTGAACTAGCAGCGATATCTTAACGGGTTTGGATTGCAAAGTGTCAGGAGAATTCTCAGTATGTCTGACTGAGTATAGAATTCCCAGCGGATTCTCCTTCAAGACGATTAAAAAAACAATATTGGATTCTTATTTATTTTGCTCAACCAAACGCTGGAGTTGGTATACAGGCATAGTTCTTTTTGACCCGACACACTCAATAATTATAAGGTTAATTTATTGTGAACAATTTACATTTTTCACCTGACGATTATAGCATACTATCAAATTTGAACCAATGAAAGCTGGACAACTCACATCGCAATCCGACCTTGAACTTGTACCAGCAGCCACCCTTGGGTTCCTCGGCGTCGACGTCCGGTTCCGTAGCTCCCTGCTTGACAACCACTCGACCGTCCACATACTGCTCGGATTCCATCGCCGCCGGACCCTCGTCGTCCTCCATGCCCTCATTGGCGTGACTCCCTCCCAACCAGGCGCGTCGACTGCTTGCCGATGTCGGACGCGATGCCATGTTAGGAATAGTGGATGTAGTTGCTTAGTTCTACAAGGAAGTGCAAATATATACATATATGTCTTTAAACATAGATGAGCTGCAAACTAGAAATGAGGCGGTTCTTCGTCAACGTTTCAGATAGCCGCATCATACTCATCAGCAGGGAACCAGGTATCCAATTGGGGAAAGACCATATATGTGATGACCTTTGTCGTTTCGTGTTTGCGTAAATTGACTGCTACCACATTTTCAGTTTTCAAGGTTTAGAAAAGACACATATTTGAGTTAAAGAGCTATATAATGAAATGGCGGCAGTCTGGTAGGACCAGCGTCTCCCGGTTGCAGATGTGGGAGAGCAATCGGGTGAAAATGTCACACCGGAGAAAGAATCCGCAGTAGTCATGAGAATAACTTCAACCTAGACCTATTCTATTCAATTGAAGATCAAATGATGTATGTCTTGGTAAGCAAATAAGTGATACTCAACGATATTTTACAAAAACGCTCTGAATTTCCTGGGCATGTCGTCGATCGTATCTCAGCCCCACAGGTGATCATTGAGTCATATTTGAAATGGTGCGTAGGACCTACTTGCTTACCTAAATGGTTAATATGAGTACATGCGATGTAATTAGATGAGAGACAACCACGACCATTTCTTTTTTTAGTTCTAGGCAGTCAGTCGATCTGGAATCTGCAGCGACTTTCAACGGCAGCAAAAACAATGTCTTTTACTATTGAAGCATACCAACAATGTGTCCCTAGATAACCAAAAAGGCAATATTAAATGATGTCTTGCATGTGCTCTTTGGCTGTCCTTAGCCCTGTTATGAAAACAGTCTGACATGTTACATTGTCATGGAGTGAGTATTTGAAACATCTTTGAGATCGATATTGAGTGGTTTGTAAATATCTGCAGAGTCTAACCATCACCTCACTTGGTCACCTTCTCTTGGGGACAATCTTGTAACCTCCAGTACCTCTACACACACGGTGTCCTAGGGACCTTCCTGAGTAGTGGTGCGAATACACGAGGCTTCGGGATATCTTGGTTAGGCTTGGGTATATGTATGGTGTTCTGTGAAAATCGGACCATCTGGTTAAATTGCGACCACCCTTCTAAGGCCCAGAATGCTTTAAAAAGCTTGGTTATGGCTTGGGTGAGAGCTGGTGTCTAACTCTGTTGCATGTTAATCACACAGCCTCATCTGGGTGATATTAAACGGTTTAGTATCCCTTCTGAGACAATATATATGCCCAAGATAGATGTATCTGCCGGCACGGCATTTCCGAGGAATCCATGTCGAAAACACGAAAGGACAGCAGCGATCATGGAATTGCGTTATCGCCGATCACGACAAATCTTATTTAATACTATATACGGTAATGGATTTAGGCACACTAGACTATTTCAGTATCCAGAAGAACAACTTGGGAGTTCTGGCAATTAAGAGTATCTTCACCACAGTGCAAGATATACAAGAGGAAAGGCCAAAATACAGTCTGATCTTCTTTGTTCTGCAAAACTGCCACTTCTTCGCAGCGAAACCATTACAACAAGTCAAACAATCGATCGACCATACTTTCTGCATTATTTGAGCTGCCATATCTCCCTTCGTATTCACGTAAACGGAATTTAGATCTTAGAAAGTGAACCATTACAAACACCTTCTCCAGGGGTGGTATAAACGAAAACTCGCTGCAAAATCTAAGGAAAAGACAGCACAGCAATAGCTGATCTGTAGAAATGAAATTTTAAAAAAAAAATAATAAAGCTTAACATTTTTCTTACCTTCTCACTGGGAATTAGTGCAATAGTCTGATCCTTGCTCGTCTGTCACTTGAAGTAAGGCGAAAGTGTAAACGCGCAACAGTATAAACCCAATCTTCTCTACAAATAATAGGTTCCGTGAATTCCTCCGGAGGTACGTCGTTGCTATGCAGCACCAAACAAACGATAAAAGTTTTATACTTCCTGTGCAAGGAGGGGAGTGTAGTGTGTTGAGCGCAGATAAATATTCCATTGTTTTATTCCGTGTGTAAGTCATTGTGGGTTTCCCCCACTCGCTGAATGCGCGCGATAGCTCATAGAGCGCTCTTCACTGGAGAATAGATACAAATTATTTAGCGGTCCGCTGTCTCCACGGTTACTGAGGTAAACATTCAAACAAATAGTTATACCAGTATGAGTAAGAAATGACGCCAGCGGAGAAGTATGGGATGAAGTCTGGTTTTATAATGTTTAGCTATGTTCTTCTGCTATGCTTGGTATATGCGTGAAATATGTTTTATTATTTGCAACAATCCATGATATTTTTCGGCTAACTGTTGCAAGATGTACGGATTAGTTTGTGACTAATTTTCCAATTTGGATTTATATACATATGTAGAGTTTAAAGCAATTTATTAGCGGCAAACCGTTGTACATTGTTTTCTGGCGAAGTTTGGAATATGAATAACAAAAATTCAGAATTTTATTCCCAATAATTCAAAGTGTGCTCTAAGGATAATTTAAACCGATACACTAAATCAGCCAGAGAGAAACGGATTAGCAAGACGCTCATTTATACTGTCAACACAAGATAGTATAATGAAAATAATCTTCCCAAACCATTTTTTAGAGTTTGTAAGAAGTAATTTATTAAAATCAATTTTACTAAACTAACTCCAGTAGACCGATTTGATTGTGACTAATTGGCTAAAAATAAAAATAAATACTATATTAACTACTAGATCGATATTGAAGTAATAAACATGTTCGTGTCTTAGATTACATGAAATATGGAATATTCCGCCGTCAGCTGAACTAGTAAATACAGTAAAAATCGTAAAACTAGTAAAATGTAAACTCATTTGAAACATAAATAAGGCAATGTTGTTCTTATTTTTTAAATGTGTCCTTGCATTCTATCAAAGGGTCTCTCTGTATGAATGCGTGTGTATATATATATGTATGCCACACTTATGTTAAAAATAGATTTTCTCAGGAATTTGAAATTGATGTTATTTGAAATTTGGCGTTAACATACAGTAAGTAGAACAAGCAGGCAAGCATTAAAGCATCCTTCCATCTGTATAAGAGGGTCTCTCAGTGCACATATATGTATGTTTGTCCCGTAAATATTGAAAATGGTGTTTTGGCTATATGGGATTGGTTTGAGTCTAAACTTGGTATGAACATAATCAAGGTAAGTAGACAGATATTAAAGTATCTTCGCTGTTTATTTACGAAGACACAAAACGCACAAATAAAAATTTGCATTGGGGCTAGAAGCGTAGACAGCATCCCACAGACAGGTAATGTTTGTTTCCTGGTTTTCGGACGTCTCTTACAATAGTCTGTTGGAGGTCCTTCGTATATGTCCGTAATCGTTACAGTGTTACTTTAAGAATGTACACATCGGCTCATTTACTGAGAAATCTATAGTGAGGAATCCGGCCTATACTTGAAGTCTTCTTGTCATCCAGCTCACCATTTTCACCATATTACCTCTATCAACTTTTCCTCTTACTCTCCCTGCTGCTTAAAACAGATTGCCAACAGCTCGTTGGCCAACTCTGTCTCCAAATGTTTTGTAAAAAATCAACTTTATTGCCACTTACAGTACACTCAATACGCTGCTAAACCACTATTATTGTCATTTTGTAGTTTATTGTTTTCTTTCACTAATAAAAGGAAAGTTTGAAGAGATTTTCCAAAAAGATGCTCACAGCTATATATGTAAACGTTTTCATTAGATTTATGAGATTTACACGATAATACATATATAAGGCTGCTACAGTAGTTAATACTCTGTAGTAAAAATCTTATTTTCAGTGTCTCAATTACTTTGCAAGGGATAATATTATCATTTTCTTTAATCCACGATTCAAAAACGGAATTATCGCTTCTTCATTTATCTACTTAATAGTTTGGCTTTTTTTAGGAGATTGGTGTCAGTAAGATATGTCCAATGAATTCAGTAATCGATTAATCATGTGGTTTGCCTAGTTGGCATTTATAGTGAAAACATTACTTTTCACCAAATGCAAGTCTGCTTACTACATACGTTTTTTGATGCTGCAGATTTTTCATATATTTTATGGTACATTTCACAATTTCGTCAATCATTTCTTAAACTCACCACCTCTCGATCGACCAAATGTACTGTAAGGCATTGACAAAACAGTGGACAATTTCTATATCTATCGAGTGTTCTGCTATTACCAAGCATCCATTTTCTCCACTCCATTCGATTTTCTCTTTGTCTTTTAAACTTTTATATGAATCTGTATTTAATTCTATTAGCATGCCTTTTCTTGGTTTCCTCGTCCACATTTTCCACGAAATCGTCCTTCGATGATTGTTTTCATAGAATTATCCTTCCATGTAATATCGTTACATTCAGTTACGCTTAAGTTGCCTTCATTATATCTACTGGTATACAATCTGATCCTTCTGTTTTGTTATCTTCATATGCTTTATTGCTTCTTCAACTTCAGCTTGAAGAGTTGCAGGACCTCTAGAATCGTTGTCTATTTAATCTTTTATTTCTAATTCTAATTGATCTCTTGAAGGTTTCTGTTTTATTGTAGAGATCTTCAATGTAAGACTTCCATTGTTTCTGTATATTTGCGCCAACCGTAAGTAGGTTTCCATCCTTATCGTTGATTGTTATCAATGGTCTCATATACAGTATATATCTCTCCACCATCCGTCACAGGTTTTCTGTGTTTCTCTTGTGAGTTCATTGTTCAATTGCTAGTATTTTCGTCTTCCATTTTCATTATTGATTGATTTCCATTTCTCCTTTCTTTCATCTTATTTATCAGTTCTGAAGTTATTCCGGCTTCTTTGGAGCAATGTTTTCTATGTATCCTATGTTGATTTTTGTTGCCTTCTTTATAGTTTCTTTCACTTTAGTTCATTTATAATTTATTGAGGTTGGGTTGACTCTTTGTAGTTCTTGCTCCACTTCTGTTGCAAACTGTTTTACGAATTTATTCATTCTTCAATTTGTTATTATTATTTTTGCGTATTTTCTTCCTCTTGATCGTTTTAATTTCAAATTCGTATAGACATCATTACAAGTTATAATCTGTGTCAACATCTGCACCGGGGTAGCTATATGATTTCTCTCCATTATTTCGGTTTCGATGTCTAACAACTAAGTCAATCGGCATCGCCTCCTATCTCCGGAGCTCTTTAAAGTATATCTTCGTCTGAATTCTTGTTGAAAATTTGTATTTCTAATGTGTAAGTTGATATTGTTTGCAGAAATCCTCGAATATTTGTCCTCTATTATTTCTTGTTGCTAATCCATATTTACCAAGTACCTTGTATTCCTTGCCTTCCTTAACAATGGTATTCCAGTCACCCATTAGAATTAGATTGTCGTTTCCGATGACTTATTTTATCAGTTCTTAATTTGTTCGTAAACTCTCTCACGTCTTAATCTTGATACAGTGTCGTTGGCATGTATATATACACGTGTATTAGTGGTTTTCCTTTGATTATGGCCAGCATTAATCGTTCGCTTTTCTGTATTGTTTTGATGATTTTATTTGAATGATATTGATACATTAATAGAGTATCGTCATTTCTCTGTTCTTTTTCTCCTGAGTAGATGTTTCGGCATCCATTATTAATGAAGTTTCCTGAACTTTCCAATGTATTTCGCTAAGTCCCATATGGTTGATTTTTTGTTTCTTTATTTCTTTTTCTACGTTCTACAACTTGCCGCCTTGTTATATAGTTCGCATATTTCAAGTTGCAAACCGTAATTCATGTCCACGTCTCTGTTTATTATTTAAGTGGTCTGAGGTAACCCAGTTATTCTTAGCATCTCCTGCTCCTTGAAGGATTGGACCGCAACCGTAGCCCAAGTACAAAGAGCCGATGGGGACTAGGGGCCGTTTACATTGGTTGCATGCCATTAATCGGTCTTGGAAACGATAGTGACGGTGGTTTCCTGCTGCCTCCGTCACGGATGTTAGTATACCATTGGACCGTTTTGGTCTCATCTGTTATACGATAATCTACAAACATTCGTCGACACATGTAGTGTTCTTCCGCATGAATGTGACAGCATCCTTGCCAGCCCACAAGGACCTTCTTGCCTCGAATGCTAGAGTGGGGCTCGAACCCACGTTATCTGGATCCAACTGTTTGCTGGTCCTCCGTGTCTTGTCATTCGGCTATCCGTCCCGCCTAAAAATAGAAACGCTTAGCAACAGTTAATATATACTACCCATGATGTTTTTGAGATCTCTTGTAATTTCACCCATCCATATGAGACGTTATAATTAAATCAATGTGCGAAAAGAAAGAGAAGGTCGCCGCGTATCCGGTTATTCGGAATACATAAATATAAAAAATAATGTTATTTCACGGATACTAGAGTCTTATATAAAATTAACTTTCAATCAGTCTATTTGATTCATAAGACATTTTACCGGCTTAGTTCGAAATTAGTAGACTGTTGGTTGTGTGCTAATTGACAATGATTGTTGTGTGGTTCTTTGAATTGTGTTCGTGCAGCTGCGCTGGCAGTGATTGCGAGTAGTTGTGAACTTTGATATTGATTATCGTTCATGGTTCGTTCAACTGTGTTTATGCAACTGCGCTGGCAGTACGAATGGTATGTTATATAATAGTTAGTTACTGAAATGACGTGATTAAACGATACTAGTCTCGAGGGCCGAAGGCACGAGAGCTAGAAGATTTTAATCAGGCAGCTCAGTAACTGATTGTTTTAGTTAGATCAGCCGGTTTTTAGATCATGCTATTATTCAATAACATACTCGTTCTATGGAACTATCTAAGCGGGACTATGGGTCCTGGGTTGGTTATAAATGTGAAGAATGACTATTGATAAATATTCATTTAGCCTTCTGTATGATACTTGTGATACTAGTGGATTTCATTTAGTCTTCCGTTATGTTTGATAACCTCGTACTGTGCATTAATCGATATTTCATTGAATTGAAATCATAGCTTTCTTGTTTAACTAGATGCACGTGCGCTGCGTGTCAACATTTTTGTGGCGCACGGACAGGAATTACCAGACGAGAATGAGAAGTCCTTTGAGGATGTCTATGAAAATGAATGGAGATTTGGAAACGAAGACACCGAATCTGTCGAAATATGAAAGTAGAAGAAATATTCTGAAAAGACTGCGAGAAAAATGTTATACGTTTTAAAACTATGGCGTGATTGTGTTCGTGAGAAAAATGAGCGGTTGCGATTATCGGCAAAGAAAATCCCCAACATCGTCGTTCGAGCAGTTGACCGTCGAATAAATATGTCATTTGTTACCATACTTCATGGTGGAGGTGCGGAATCAGAAAAAAGAAGGATTTCGAGCACTCACTTACTTGGAGTTCGTTTTGTGTTTCCAATTGCACTGCTCGCTGCATAACAAGCAATACCGATTTCTACAAGATTCACGTTTTCAATCCGTGCGCAATGCAGTAGATAATGTAATGAAACTGAGACAGAAACAAGGTTCGGGGTGTAACCCTAAGAAAGCTGACATCGTTAACTTCGAAATGGAGTTTTCCAAAACAGTTACTAATTACTCTGATTTACCTCCTAGGCGTGAGACTTATGCTCCGAAGTTCTGAGCACCGACAACTTCGATTCTCAATGATTGAAATTGAAGAAGATTTTTTCATATACAATGAATGGAGCTCGAAGAACAATCCAGGTGGGCTGATGAGGAAAAATGTTAAGCCGAAATCCGTGAGGGTGATGAGTTGCGACAATAAAAATCATTGTCCTGTGCAGTATTTGAAGATGTATGTTAATTTCATACAAGATAAGAAAACGAATGTTTTACTTTCGTGCCAGAAACAATGGATTTATTGATGTTCCTGTGGGAGAGAAAACTCTGCAAAATTATTTTAAGATAACTTTGGGTAAAGCAAGATACCAAGGATATTACACTCTTCATGGGCTACGAAGAACGGGAATTTCCTGATTGAATTATCAAGACGCAAAGTGGCCACTCAAGTGCAGCGGTGCGTGAGTATGAAAATGTGTCATCTTCACATGAGAAGATGATTGCGCAGGCCATTTCGGGAGGTGCATCAATCGTCGATGGGTTCTGCAGTTCGACCCTGAAAAATTCTTCAACAACAGATGTTTCGGAACCAAACGTCGTGGCTGCTATAGTTCAACAATGAAGAATTCTTCAACAACTGCAGCTGTTTCGGAACCAAAGAAGAAACGACGAAAGGTCCATGTAATAGTTTCTTTCAGTGATAGTGATTAGGACATTTTGTCTGTACTTTAGCGTGATACGCGTGTGAGCTTCTACTATTTTATGTTAGAACTGCTGACATTTTTTCATGTTTGTTTGTTTGAATTTTGAGAAAAAATAGAATATTTTATCTAATTTTGCTTTTCTCACTACAAATGATTATTTTTCATTTAGTCTGCTACAAACAAAAGAGATTAAAAAAATAGTAGTTCGACAACACCGGATGAAAATTTACTAAGTGCTATTAAACAACTACGCTGGTCTGATGTTAATGCAACCAGTTCTTTTCTTGCGCAGTTGTGGTCTTAAGTAAGTTTTACTTTTCCTTTGCGCACAAAATAAATTAAATCGTGGTTAGATTATGTTCGAAATGTAAACATTCCTGTAAACTCTGAGTTTAAATAAATATGTTGTTAGTCAATTTGATTTTGTTGTCAATAGTGCTGTAGCTTTACTGACACAGCTTATTTCTGATCCTCGTCCAATAAATGATATTGTCTTTTGTGGAATTGCCACCAACTTTAAGTAATACGTGTACGACAGGGTAAAGCTTGAGAACGGACTACGAATTTCAAATATATAGTAATGGAAGAGTATAAGTTCCATGCTGAAACATAGCTATCATGCTAATTTGAAACATTTGAAGAAACAGCATCCCGATTATACGATCATTTTTGGTTTTATTAACGACGGAGAAAGAGGTCATATTAGAGAGCGAGTTGAATATAAATATGCGAATAGCCTACTTATTTATGTATTTAAAAGAATACCTATTTTAGCGATTTAGCGTCTTCGTCAAGCTGTTTAACGTCATTTTTAAGTGGAGGTGCTTATTAGACAAGGCTGTAAACATAAGGTATGTTTTTCGCCAAATGATGATGAGTGTTGTGTAGTGCTTAATAAAGTGGCTGACCCTTAAGGTAGGTCACAGCAATCAAAAGTAGAACGACAACTGATATAGAGTACATAGATTATATTTAAATAAAGAAATCAAATAAGATAAGATAATAGTTGGACGCTAAAGACGCATCGCCAAATAGTTTACTGTTCAGGATCACATCAGAAGTGCGACAACATCAGATCCCCTTTTTCTAGTCGTTCCATTCTTTCGCGCAGATAGTTGCGTCTGGTGAGAACTTCGGGACGTTCGCAGATGTCCTGGAGAATCTCCTCAGATTCCAACTCTTCCTCCAGACGATCTCGGAGAACGCGAACGAAATCTTTGTTCATGAAGCGCAGGATGCAAGCCGGAATTTGATCGGCTAGACGACGGTTGACAATCTGAAGATATGTAGGATAGATTGAAATAAGACTAGCAGAGAAAATCTTTTCATAACACGGAGGTAAAAAGGTGAGATCAAAAGAAAACTGGCATTCGTTAAACAAATGATTTATTCCGACATGTTTCGGTTATACAACAACCATCATATTTAACTAATTCTTTCACTGACAATAGGTCTGCAAACGTCACCAATTTTATTATGATTAAACATGGATTGTAAGGCGATTAATTTGATTAAATTTTCATACTATAATCTGGACGGTAATGAACCTAACAACTAAAAAACGACGGAGTATTTAATATTACAAAAGTGCAACATACTATTATTTGAATAAATCGATATTCTATATGTATATAGCTCTCACACTACAGCCTGCTCGCGGTGAGGGTGTTCTGCTCCGGAAGGCAAGGAAGTGCGTTCTATGGGACCTCCTACGGTTTATACATTCTTTTCCCTGTCTATTTTATCTCTCTCTATTTCGCTCCTCTCTCTTCTCTTTTCTTTCGAGAGGTCGAGGCGATGACGTGTCCTCTTATACGGGAAATACAAAAACATAATTCGATAACTCAAATCACTGAACAATTAACTAAACGTTTGAATGATAGTAGTAATAGGAGATACTATTCCAGGCCAACCCACTCCCCTCCCCCCGTCCAGACTGAAATGTTTCCTATCTAACGCTAGTTAAATTCGGGAAATAGAGGTGGCCTCGGGTTGCACTGTACAGCTTGCTAAGAACTCCTAGGTTATCGAATACGGAAAATCAAATGGTGCTATTTATTTTCCCACCAAACTACTTTTAAGCGGATATAAGTAGTAAATTAGGGATTTAACGTTATTTTTAACGTAAAGATGAATTCCTAGGTTATCGAGCACGGAAAATCGAATGGTGCTATTTATTTTCCCATCAGACTATTTATAAGCGGGCTGATACAACCCAGGACAGTTGAAGAATTTTCAACTTATGCATTTAATGAGGATCATGTAATTTATATATAATCTTTGGTGAGTTTTATTTCACTATTTTACCTAGTATGATTAAACATCGCTATTTTCCACTTGTGTTTCTAGTGACCAAATAGTGAGTGAAAAGGCATTATATGTTCCACATCTTATCTATTCTCTAATTAAATCAATAAAATGTACTGAAATATATACGCACACAAATTTGTTATATTAAGTCAATCATGTATAATAATGTATAATCAGAGGCCCAATCTACATCCTCGTCAGTTGGAATTGAGATGTTCTCAAAACCAAAGTAGATGTGTCGTTATCCTCGTCATCCTCTTCAGTTAACACTGAGACATTCTCTTAGGTATGTGATTCATCCCCATTAGTTTCTTCATCCTCTTCCTCTTTACGACTGGCAATTTCTTTCTCAAAGAAGATTTTATAACTTGACAAAATTTGCGGTACTAAAGAATTATAACTTCCTCCTAGTGTTGTCTTTAGCTTCTCAATGTTCTCTTCGACACCCTCAACAAAATCACCACTATCATCGATTTTTTCTTTGATTGAAAAGAAGTAGCGAAGTCGGTTAATAATTTCCTTAGACAGCTTCCTTATGCTCGATTTTTACTCTTCTTCCTCCAAGATTTCGTCTATTGCCAACCTTATAATAGGCGCAGTTTAATTTTCATCATCGCTATAGTCAGTCCTCACTAGTATCTGCCAAGTGGATCAATTCTTGGGACGAAGCTCTCCGCTTTGTGTAAATTGTACCCAACTGTGTTCCACTGTGTTCATCGTCGACAAGTTTATCATTTACTATAATTATCCAGCGCTTTTGATAATGATGAAAAATCGATTCCTTTATACAGTGCTAGAGTATTGAATCATACATTCGAAATGAAGAAGAATCATTCTTTATCAGGTTCTAGCACATATTTCAAGCTTTCCGTTGAGGTTTAATAGTTCATGTTTTGGTATTCTCAATGTAAAAAAATGGAGCACAGCAGACTTAATAACACATCTCCGATTACCTAATTGATTAATGGAGGTTACCTTCCAGCGAATTTAATGACACTCAATTACATTCAATTTCTGGACCAAATACATTTGTGAGAGCTAATCAAAACTTAGATACCTTTATAGGAAAAAATGCACACCAATGTATCACATCTGATACAAGCCAAGAATGTTGAATCATACATTCATTCAAAATGACGAAGCCTCGTTATTTTATCAGATGCCAGTAGCTACAGGGTGTCTAATATTATTTTAGACAAAACAATTTGCTATTATGAAGTTAGGATGTAACAAATTTTCTATTTTTATTTTGTTCCTGCGTACAAAGTTATGCGGTTATGCCTAAAACAAATAGAAAATAGCTGTTGTTCCACAAAAACTTTGCTTCCGTGATAAGGACAATGATATTTTTAAATTTGTCTGTTTTCGAGAAAATTCTCGATTTGCATTAAATACTGAGTAGTCTTCTAGAATATTCTTGAACTGCTAGAATTGCCCAGAAGTTTTCGAACTGTCCAATAGTAGTCATACAAGTATAAAAGCACAGGTGACTCGAACAAACATTTCGGTTTATGTTATTGCTGAGTAAGAGAATAACGAATCGTAGTTAAAGAGCAATTATTTGATTTTGTAGGCATCAAGAGGTTGTTTGCACCCAGCAGATGCATTTGCTACGTGTGTGGACAATTTATAAAGACAAGAGCGAAAAAATATTCCGTGAAATCATGTCGTAAGATGTGCGAGGCCTACAAGGCATACTTCGGCATGACTGACGGGGATCAAGACAAGTCATGTGCACCTCATTTCACATGCAAATATTGAAAGAAAACTCTTGAAGGAAAGATGAACAATTGCTGCTCGCTTAGATGGCAGTGCTTTATTTTGTAGAATTTCAATGATATACATCTAGTACAGTTTAACGCGTTGCGATTGACAAAATTTTCACATGTGTTAATGTACTATAGGAAAATATGTTCTATGTTAATATCATACCCTGTATTAAGTAATGTGTAAAATTTCCTGCTTTTAAATTTATATAATTAATTATATCTGCTATGTTACAGGTTGGTACAGGGGAGAAAAGAGAGCCATGAAGTTTGCTATCCAGCGAATTTTGGCGGCAACCAACTGTCCACTCAAGCAACTGCTACTTCTGCATGGTGGATCCTGCCAAACGTCGCACTTGCAAGAATGCGCCTCAAATCGATTATCCAGACATTACTTCCTCCATTGCCCCAGTACCACACTGCCCCGAGTTGCCTATTCCCACTCCCCCGAAGAGGGATCAGCCATCTTCAGGAGACAGCAGCAAGTCAGACATCGAGGAAGATATTGGGGATCGAGATTACGGTTTCACAGATGCGGTTGAGGAGAGAAGGTTATGCTTCCCTAACCATAAAGACGTCAACGCTCTGATCAGAGACCATGGTCTTACCAAGTCCAATGCTGATCTTCTGACATCCAGGCTCAAGCAGTGGAACTTGTTGGATGAAAGCGTGCAAGTCACAGATCACAGAAAGCGTCACGAAATATTTTCCAACTTCTTCAGTCGGTAAGATGGGCTGTACTTCTGCAACAATGTGGCCGATCTATTCGAGGCTATATGTATCACCTGTAACCCGAATGAATGGCGCCTCTTCATAGATAGTTCATCCCGGAGCATCAAAGCGTGCTGCTTCACAACGGAAACAACTACCCGTTTCTCCCTATGACTCACTCTGTGCATCTCAAGGAGGACCACACCAGTAGTAGTAAGAGTTGGGTTCTCTCTGGCGCACTTGTTTGAGGGCGGTTGTTTGAGGACTTGTTTATTGAATGCTGTTACGACGGATTTGTTTGTGGTGTGCTGCTTGTTGTTGAAGGTGATTCCTCGATTTGGTTGAGGGTTTAGGCGTTTGTTTGATAGTGTTTAAAGTGTTTTCCATAGTAGGTTTGTTTTTCTGTCTGTTACTATTTTGTTTATTTTGTTCTCTCAAAGTTGGTTTTTGTGTTGATTTATTTCCTTTGTTTTTGTATCTGTTAGGAGTGGAATGTCTGGATGTTTTGGGTTGAATTTCCTAAGGTTGTCTCTGTTTGTGATTAGTATGCGTATGTGTTTGAGGGTGAAGTTGTGCGCTTGCTTGCATTTTGCTTTAGGTATGTGCTGATTGGCTGCGTGGAGGATGGCGTTTGTTAGGATTTCGTTTGCTGTGTGTACTTTAGTGATGTCTTCGGCTTCTATGAGGGTGTCCTCTATTGTTTGTGTGAATGCTGTCCAGTTAGCTTTGTTGTAGTTTGTGTATGAGGAACTGTTTTAGATGAACCTGAATGCTGTTTTAGAGTTGTCACCAATGTGACAAAGGCGAGGGCCGTTACAGTGTTCCAAGAGGAGTAAGGTATGAGTGTGTGTGGGATGATGGTGATGACGCTTGGTGGTTGGAGGTTGTTGGGTGTGTCTTCGTTGATTGTGAAGTGATTAGAGCTGTTGATGATGTCTTGTATTGTGATTCCTTTTTGGTCAAGTGGGAGGGAAAAGTGCCAGAGAGGTGCGTGTGCGTTGGCGTCTGTGGTGATGACCGAGTTTTCTAATGTGAAGAAGTGGTTTATTGCATTTATGATGTTGGTCTATTCTTGTCCATTATTTGAGCATTTGCGGGTATGTACATATTGATGATGTGTAGGTGTTTGATTTGGTTGAGATGTACGTATTTTGGTGATTTGTATTTTCATGTTTGTTTATGAGAAGGGTTGAGGTGTGGCAACCGTTATGAATGTGATGTTTTGCTTGATGTACGTGAGCAGTCCTCCTCCTTTGTTGTGTGTTCGGTCTTGTCTGATTGGTATGTAGTTTGATATGCTTGGTGGTTTGTTTCTTTGGTTGAGCTTTGTTTCTTGTAAATTGTGATGATGGCTGCGTGTTGTTCTTGTGAGAGGTGGATAAGTTGTTGGTGTTTGTCGAGGATGCCGTTGATGTTGATTTGAAGGATGTTTAGATTCTTGTCGTTTGTGGGTGAGGGTTGTTGATTGTCTTGAGTGATGGAGTGAGTTTGTGTGTCTGGTGGTTGGGGTGGGTTTTGTGGTGCGTTGTGTGTGTGGATGTTTGTTGTGTTTTTCGGACAGAGCCATGAGTTTGTGTACTGTTTGATGCTTGTCTGCGTGCATGTTTTGTGTACCCAGTATATGTAATGAGTCTTGCAGCGGAACGATGTTTGTCTGTTTGTTATGTTGTGGGTGCAAAGAGAGCAAGACCAGGGCCCGGGATTCTCTTCGACATCCCCGCACGGAGAAGCAGCACTACCAGCCACAGTGAGGGGCTTGTGACTGGCCTACCCCGGGCATTGGGTCTCCTTTCGGAGGGCAGGGAGAATCGTTGCCTTTTGAGCCGCGAAGAGGCGGCGACGTAGGAACCTATTGTGTTCGTCCATTACAAGATTATTTGACGAGTCGTGGAATAGAGGGATGCAAATCGTGGTTTCATCAATATATTCAGTGATGAAGGTAAGATCAGATGTGGCATCCATATAGTTCCAGCCACGAGAGTAGTAATATATACCCACGCTCTAGGCCAACAAAAGAA
>JAUYWV010162033.1:0-18260 GCA_032274565.1 Nematoplana nigrocapitula
CCTTAAAATGGGGAAACAAAATTAAACTAAACAATGTTATCAGCCTGACCGAGCAAAAGTTAAATACAAGTTTTTTTGTTCTTTTTTCTTTTACTCTAAGTTAGAGTCTAACCCAAACAAAGCCCCTGATGTGGCTAGGGGTGCCAGAGGAGAAAAATTTCTATCGAGCTGGCAGCTAGTAGTCGATTTCAAGATTTAACTGATTTATTTATAAAACTGATTTATCAAATAGTACGCGCTAAATTTTGCACTTTATAGGGTGTCTCTCCTTCTATTTCCTCAAAAACTTGTAAGGGACACCGAATTGTCTGCTTAGTTGAACTTAAGTGTCCGACAAAAGCGTTGCATTATGTCAGCATCAATAGCGCGTTAATGACGTAATGAAGCATTCTTAAGTACACAGAAGCAGAACATCATACCCAGTGTATTTTCCTGCAAGAATCACAAAATATGACGCCATCTGCATGACTGGTGATAGATAGCCAGATCACCAAGAACGGGTCAATAGCGATCTAATACCAGCGCGGCAGAGTATGCGAAGAGTGTTGAAGGGCACAATGTCGTCTTCACATTTATCCTGTATAGAATGTGAAGGCCGCAATAAAGTATTCTAAAGTAGAAAATACTATACTCAAATGAAAACGACAAGTAGTAAAGTATTACATGCAGTGCTATACTGCTATCATCACATCTGTTTGCAATGAAAAATATAAAGTGTCCAGAAATAGACCGGATCCATCTGAAATCACTTGGGTTCAGTGCTCTTATTGTATTGGATCTTAACGGATCGGATCATAGACGTGATCCGGTAGTCGATATATAAAGATTCAGTATCCGATATTAAAAAAGATCATACATTTAAGTCCTACATATTTCCCAGCTTAAATCCTTCTACACGCAATTTACAAATGACAATGAAGTCGTTTTAATCAAATTTTCAATCAGATTTCATACCAAAACATAATTATATCTTACATAAGCAAAAAATAAAACTAGTTTCTAATTCAGTTTTAGTCCAGTTTTGCGAAATGATAAGATGCACAATACTTAAAAATGCATTTTTCTATATACTGAACACTTTTCGTTTTTTATAATAATATTACGTCAATATAGAAATGCATCTCTGCATAGGGGCCATTTCATAACTGTAGTAGGGAATTCCAAGAGAAAAATTGTCAGGAGCAGTTCCTTTGGAGAGAAGTTACAGCGGCTGTAGGTAAATTCAGAACAGTAACATTATAAACGTCGGTTGACTCTTATCATTTATTTACAAAGACAACTTTATGAATTTTATGTGACACCTGTGCCACTTCACAGATCACAACACCTGTTGCCAGCGCTATTCTATATTTATTAAGCAAGCTACGTGATTCCTGGGTCGTTGGCTCTTTCGCGTAACGCTAGAACGCGACGTCTGATTGGTCAGTTTGCTGACAGAGAGAGAGGAGCCCGAGCCTGTGCGACTTGACTCACTCACACACAGGCTGGCTAGCTGGCTTAAAGCTGCACACTCGGGCAAGCTGATCTATTGATTTTCTCTCTCACTCTGCAAGCAAGACTACGCAAGCAAGAATACGGCGCTGTGCTAGCGGACACTGCCGGAGCTTTGCAAATGAACGTACGCCAAAAACACGCTGCATAGCAACTGATACTAAACTTGAGTGCTTTGGGCTTTATTCATAACAACACTTGCTGACAGACCAAGGCGGATAAAGCACAATTCAGTAGGAATAAATAAATGTTTATCTCATTTTTTACGGCGAACAGTTGTCAACAAAAATGTAACGAAAAATACCGGATCATCGGATCGGATCTCACGTGTAATCAAAATTCGATCCGATAGACCCGGTTAGCTGCTCGGAGTCGTCTATATTGGTCCAATGTGACACCAGTCCGATCACATCATGACAAGCATTTTCTTTAACCATATAATTGACGTCCTAAAATATGATAGCCACAAAAACATTCATACTACTGAATATTTTGTACCATTGTAATAAATATTTTAATCCGCCTATCAAAAATTCGGTTGGATCTGACCCGCACCGTGAAACCTTTTTATCTTCTTCAGGCTTGCACTATCTGTAGTAGTTCTAGGTGTGATTAGGCGGTAGTCCTATGACTAGTTGTACAATTAGGTGTTTTTTTCGGCAAAATAGTAAGCATGGCAAGACATTCATCGGAAATTTGTCCTACAAATATCCTTTGACGTTAGGTGACTGGACAAATTTGCTAGGATATTTTGAAGCTAATTTTCTTCTCAATAAACAATGTATACAAATCGAATGAGCCTCATCACTTTGTAGTTAAACACATACCGTCTGAAGTGCATTAGAAAATACAATTGATCTATACTGATAATTGTCAGCAGTGTATGCTTGCCCTGTACAGTACACGCCAGCAGCGTACTATGAATTAATCAAAAATAATTTAGCATTTTATAAATTTATTGGTATGCGTTCTATAGGTACTTAAAAACCCCAGTATATATCAATACATACTCGGTGTAATGGAATCATGCATTTTATTGGAATATGTTGGATAGGTAAATTACAGTAGGTAAAGCATTTGGCAATTTAATATATCACATATGTCATAAATGAGAGTATGCAGAATAACTTTTATGCAAATTTTAGAAAACGCAAATTGCACTTTTGAAAAGTATATAAATTCTATGTCACTCCCAACAGGACGTTTTTCCGATGAAGTAAGATATTCCGATTTCCGCGTTTTGGATGTTCACTGCGTTCATTCCGACAGGTCAGAATTCGCGCATTTGACTTTGTTTGCTTAAAAAAGTTTTAAAAGGCTGCTGTCCACAATATCGCATAAAAGACAATATAAATCACCGAGCAGTTTTCAGAATGGAACAGGTCAAATGCTTTCTCTCCTTTTACGACCCACCTGGGGAAAATTTCGAATGTCGTGAGAAAGCAATTCAGTCAGGAACAGAGAGTGTTTTGTAGGTAGATATAGAAGCAGCAGAAGAAATTGAATTCACTCGAGAAAGAGAGAGACAGGGGGGGGGGGATTAGCTCGCCCCTCTCGTGGCCCAAGATGGCGGAAGTGTGGGATAAATAAATTCTGATCTAAGTCAAAACTACTTAGATGGCAGTAAATGAGAAGACGAAGCCTCACCGGCCAACTCACTAACTGACTCAGTTGACTGACTATATACTTCTTTCCTCTTCTTGAGTTAAGTGCAGAGGGGGGGGGGGTGTCTCTAGCGACCACGCCTTTTATAGATCCTTTTAACTCGTAAAATGCCTTGTTGGAGTTTTTCACATGCATAATAGAGCGAAGCGCGTGTATATATATTTACATTATATGTACAGTAGACAAATATATGGGCTCAGGGACTCTATAAATAATAAACTTCCTAGCTAACCATTTTGCGTACTGTACCGTTCGGTCGGTGGCTGGACTGGATATAGGATACAGGGGTAATTCCGAAGCGGTAGACTTCATTGAGGTATTTCTTGACCAATTTGGTTTAAAAGCCTACTTATTAAAAGTGTCTTCAAAGTTTTGCTCGATGATCATTTGTTTCGTCGAATCGAAGGATTATTGACAGCGGCCCAGCCGCACGCGTCTTGACGCACAACATGACACGCACAACACGCAAGCGAGCCACGTTGTTTGTACAATGATGAGAGAGAGAGAGAGAGAGCGATGGTGGTTTTAGATGGTTTGCCAACCGTGTGTCGGATGCACAAAAAGCGAAGGATTACACTTGTTCTGTTATCTGAGCAAATAACAAGATCAGTGAGGTACTTAGTCACATGGAATCAATCCCACAGCATATAGTTCGCTAATTGTGACTCATTCTGAGCGTCCCGCCGCAGTCTCTTAGAAAAGTGGAAAGAATTGACCGTTGTTGAAACGGCGTAGCAAGAATTCTGCAGTTGCTATTCATTATTTCCTATTTTAAATTGTAATTTGTATTCAGTGTGCAGAAGTTGCGAAATTATTTTAAAATTGTACTCATAAAAAGTAATAAAATTTGTTGTTTGAAAATGCATTTCTGACTCATCCATTCATAGACAAAACAGTTGTTGTACAACTTTGACAAAAAGGCGTTTTTTAATATGCTGCTTCAATTGAATTTACTGCATTTACCCTATTTTAATGAAAAATGTTCACTTTTCCTTATTTCCATCAGTTTGCAAATTTCAATCATGATAATGCATATTACTACGACATGTAATGGCAACCGGTTTCGACTGTTCAACAGTTCTTATCAAGCCGAAATTTGAAATGATGCGGTACAAGGTCATTCTAAAAGAAAACAATATTATATAAAACGTTCAAACTGATAAGAGAACACTTTTAGAAAAAGAAAGCACCGTTATTAGTTCATCATATCCATATCCTCGCCTCATGGATCGCCACTGCCAAGCCATCACGTACCGAGTGGCCTCTCAGAGGAATCCGTGTCGGTGGACTCGTATCTGAGGGAGTCCCGGCTCCCCTGACGAGACCTGCTGTACAACAACAACAACAACAACAACAACCTGAACTGGTGATCATTCCCAGAGCAAGCCGTGCAATCTAGGAGATGCGTGAAGACTTCACCCGGGCCTCTTCTGTGCTCCTTTGTGCGTTCGGCCAAATGTAAAAGAGTAAACGACATTTAACTTTGACATTAATGACATATAGGAGTTCAGTCCTTGAGGAAAAATAAGATCCAACTTTCGCTGTTTTAAATGCCACTCTGAGAGAATGGAATCCAGACAATCGTTTCAACCACTTGATAAGGTCCAATTAAGAAAGACCAAGGAAAGTTAGAGAGAAAAAGTGAGAATCAGAGACCAATGTAGGAGAAGAACGAAAATAAACTTTATTGGAGACAACCTACAAATAATAGAGAGAATGAAATGTTTTGGATATCCATTATTTACTAATAATTATATCAATGTATTAATGTCTTTATTGAACAACAATTAAACCGGATTTTCAAGAAACAAAAGAGTTGGAATAAAAATTAAAGGTCACATCTGAATGGGTAGGTTTTCCGTATTTAAATTTTTGTGGGCTTGTTAATGACTGTTGCATGCATGGCCGAATACGATTGTCGTTACAAGTTTTGGATGCGCTTGTTTCCGTATTTTCGTTTTTATTGTGCCGCCGATTGTTTACCTGTAATCTACAATATTACTTTATAGTAATTATGTAATTTTATGTCTATTTCTATGTTCCATATCTCCACCTAGGATATAAGAGATAGGAAACTGGAACTTGTGGTATCCTAAAGGGGATCATGATCACTCTAGAAGGTCGTAGTCAAAATTTTAAATAATGTTATTACTAAAAATCGATAATATAGAATTGGATATGTGAATTCTGCAGTATAGCAACTGCTGCAATGCTACATCAATATGCTACAGAATGAGCCTCTCAATGACGAAAATGAATCTGGATGCATGATTGCTCTCCCCCGTAGAATGCGGTTACTACATACCAAAACAAATTCATTATTATTTGATGCGGAATTTTAGCTTGCCCCAGCAACCTGTCAAGTGTATGCGAAATCATCAGACAAGAAGCTTTCATTTCCTCTCGACCAACGCCGGGTATATCAGCTAGTTACATAATGATATTGGTATAATACATTCCGTCATAAAAGCTTCAGTAGAAATGTTTAACACTAATTAAAGATTGATATTATCAGACATTAAACTGTGATTTTTCTCTTACACGAATAAAGTTAACGACACTCACTCCAACTTCTATTTGAATTTTATTTACTTTGATACATCAACACTCGGAATCTTTATATTTTAAATATTGCAGATTCATAAATATGGTATTTGTTTTATTGGAAGCAAATGAAAATTCGGAAACACGCTTTTACATGTCTTCTAGTGCCTTTACATACTGTAAAATAAGAAAAAGCTATTTGGTGTCACTCGGTGAGTCATCTGTTTACTGACTCAATTTACATAAGTTTCCCCAAATTAGAAGACTAGAATACGTCTATATATGCGACGGCGACTAGTGATAATAAGATAACCAGAATGATCGGACAAGATTTATCAGTTCCACTCCCTTTCTTCGTCAGACTTTTTCGCACACATTTCGACTTTCGAGTTCATGACTGATTGCGTCAAAATAAGTCTATAGTATATCTGCAAACACAAATTTTGACTGCCATTTTAAATCATTACATTTATGGTTTGATTCTCTTTGCTTAGTTGTACTCAAGAATACTTCATATTTATTATGCAAAAATTGTTCTCTTCTCTTACGCCTTTAATTAGACATACAAAATGAAACGAGAATGTGTTCTGTCATTGTATTGGAAGATTAATCCCTAACCTGCATGCCTACCAAAGAGTTCCGATGCCTACCGAATTCGTCTCCTATTTTTAAAACAGAAAATTGTCGCATCTGATTGGCCAAAAGGACAATCAATCAAATTACACGGAAATCCTTTATCTTTAAATGACGTGTCTACTCTAGTATACTTAATACTAACTGCTTTGGAAAATGGATATTCAATATCGGCAGGTGCATGGCAGAGATTGCCGGCGTCTAAAATGCGCATAACGAAAACTGATCTTCTATATCGACATTTCTATTTCAATAATGAACTTGACGGCGGTGCGTAAGTTATTTCCCGAATAAACAATGAAAATTGTGATATTCTATGTGATTGATATAATCGAAAAAGTAACAGAAATGTAAAATATTACATTTGTTGTATTAGTTATAAAAAATAATATCTACCTGGATGTGTGTTTGAGCGAAGGCAATATTCTCGGAGATGATCATAAATTTATAGGTTCAAATGCGCCAATCGTAAAATTATAAACGCATTTTCGACAGGATGTTTTCGAGTTAGACAAAATCTCTTTCAGGGTAACAACAGTTTAAACAGTAATGATCAACTCTCTTTTTCCGCCCTTCTCTTACACTTTACCTTAAACTGCTTTGTTGCCACGAAGGTTTTGCATGATGATCAAGATCGTTTTCCGTTTCTGCATTTCTCTGTCATCCCTAGTAACCATGGTAGCCTTGCAAGTTTTGTTTTTACATCGCCTCTTCACGTATCCATTCTTCAGAGTATATAAGCTTTTGTAATCAAATCGATAGATTATAGTGCGATTGATGTAGTCTTAATAGTTCTCAAATTATAGTCATTGACACTAGCAAAACTATTTAGTTGGCGCATATGACATACGGCCCTTATAACATTCGCAATAAGGAACTCGAACAGCTGGGAAAGGGAAATCCGCGAAGAAGGCATAACAAAGTGCGGCAGGTGCGGGGACTTTAAGAGTGCTAAAGCAAGTTGCCTTGAAGACATAAAAACAAGAAGAGGCGCATGGCAGAGATGATAAGATCATATCAACTATTTGTTCGTGAACGATTGCGGTGAAATATATAGTTTTGCAGTCTAAATCTTATACTGAAGGAGCAAATAACGAATGTGTCGACAGCATGGCTAAGAGCAAAGCTGTCTGTCTCCGAATTGTCAGGAACGGACCTCCTTCCTCTGGGACGTGTAAGAGTAAGGCCCACCCAGATTAGGCTCGAGTCATGGATGGTGCATTTCTCTCAACAAAGTCACCCGGGAACGCCTGTAGCGATGAGGCTACGTCGGCGCCATGCCAGTACAATTAGAAGAGTTTATGGCATGGCTAAAAATTATGCATAAATCTTCAAGACTACAGTGCCCGGTATCACCATCTTCTATTCTACTTAATAGGTATGTCAGACAGCAATCCCATAGGGCAACCAAGAAGTCCCTCTCTTTTCATTTTTAATTTTGGGTATTGTTCCTTTACTTTTTCTATAATAAGGAAAACATCTAATGGAACTCTACCCTGCAAGAGCAAAACTGCCGGCTCAGATGGGATTGTTGTAAAGGATTATTTAGATGTCGAAAGACTAACCTGCCTAGCCAACAGAAGACGTTTTCCCGCGGAGATGTGGTAGATCCAAGATTTTCTTTGGTGAGGAGACTGACTTATCATTGCATTAGGCATATACGTAGAGTTTATACTTTCCTAATGCCATTCGATTCCGAAATTAAGTTATGTTATCTAGATTTTACAATGAAAACGAAAGGTGCCGATTAGATCCGTAAGAGATATGTTAATCACTTTGTCTATGTCAATGTCCACATTTTTGACAAACTTCATGCATGGTGTAAGTACGTTCTGGTGTGCATGTGACCACGGGGAGGCAAGCAGAAAAATCGGCAATAATTTGCGGCCAGTGGTGAGAGGTGGCTTGGAACAGCGTCAAGACATTCCAATTTTCACACTTACTAATAAAGAAAAGACAATATAACTGTAAGCAAATTTTCTGTGCTTTGCCGCTAAAACATTAGTGTCTAGATAAAATGTGTGTTACTTGTAGCAATTCGTATACATATCATACGATATCATAGACTATGTATATACGAACAATTTTCTTACAAACTTCTTCGCTAGATTTTATTGTGATATCTGAAAGTTTCTGTTAAACTGACGGTCTATAATGAAAATTCTAAATTATACTACTATACTATTTAATATTATATTAGCAATTTTTACGAATAAGAAAAGGCTACTGGAGTAGCTTGAAACATGCTTTCGACAGTGATTTGTTTCGAAATGTAGGGTTCCAGGGCAAAAGAAGGAAAGGACATAAAGGTTTTGGGAAAACAGTAATGAAGAAAAATCCGACAGTGATATCAGCAATTTTGACATCTTCGAGCAACAGCTTTTGCCATAGCATCATATGGCTGTGAGTCCTGGACCAGGAAGAAGACAGATCAACGCAGGAGAGATTCATTTGAGATGTGGGAGTACTGATGAGTGCTACAGGTATCATGGACAGACTGAAGATGGAATCGTTGGGTGCTGGAATTGGAGCTATAGAAGCACATGGCCTTAAGAAAAATGCGGTGTTTCGTCGAGGGGGATTCGACAAGGATATCATCAAGTGGTCAGAAGAAGGGAAAACACGGCCGAGGACGCCCAGCAAAGTCGTGGTTGGATGATATCCGAGGATTGACGGGACGGGGAGCAGCAGGAGCATCTCATCTTGTTCAGCATCGGGGTCGATGGCGTGGAATTGTGAAGGCATTCGCATCATTGTTCTTGATATTGAGACTTCCTATATGTACTGTCTGCATTTAACAGAATTTTGTTAATTTTCATAAATGTATGTGTATTTATTATATATTTAATTTGCCGTGCTGTAAATTATCTTTGTTTATCTAAAATGATGACACGTGTGCATTCTATTCAAATTTAAATTTTATTATGATCAAAACAGCGTTCCCAAACCAGTCGAATTCCAGTTGTTAATGCTATCCCGTGTTTTTTTAAAATGTTATACCCTTATCCTAAAACTTCACAGCTTCTTTTTACCATCTCAATAGATATTTTATAAAATTGCTGCTTCTTTAAACTTTAAATATCGTGGCTCTGACTGTTTCACAGAAGAATCGTTTGCTCTATCAACTACTATTTTCTCTATATTTTACTGATTTTTATCGGTCATATATTAGTTATGAATTATGAATCAAAAGGCTGAAAGAATGACGGGATGTGAGTCGTTCTTATTGATGTCTAATACTTTCCTAGCTATTTGAGAAACGCATCGCTGAGTTAACATTAAACTAGTCCTACTCTATAACGGAGAAAATATACAAACACAATTCAATTAAAGGAATTCCGTCATTCGCATTTAGGATATTAAATAATCTTATAGTGAAAATCTCGGATTTCTGAGCCCGAACGGGTGATGCACGCTTATATATAATTACATAAAATATATCAAAAGTAAATATATG
This sequence comes from Nematoplana nigrocapitula, assembly GCA_032274565.1. Classification (NCBI taxonomy): domain Eukaryota; kingdom Metazoa; phylum Platyhelminthes; order Proseriata; family Nematoplanidae; genus Nematoplana; species Nematoplana nigrocapitula. The sequence continues at coordinate 9,791 of JAUYWV010162033.1, forward strand.
GCAAATTGTGCACCTAGAATTTACAGAAATATTTTGTTCACTACTATATTTTTATCCGCTATACGGTGCAAGATGCAATCATTAAATGTTCCCTCTCTAAGTATAAGTTTGACTATTTGTAATTAGACAAAAGATCCAGAGAATATGTGATGAAAAATGTGAAATTTAATATACAATTAAACAATAAAGTCGTGTAAACTTTCAAAGGAATATATATATATGCGATGTACTGTCTGTGTAACATACAGTTTGTCTGCTTTCATCATCTTATTCAACTTTACATAAAACATTTATACAAGGAAAAGTTTACTTCATGACAGTGAGGAAAACATTTCTGCAAAACTTTTAATTTTATTTCAACTTTAACGATTACACAAACTATATGGGGAAAAAAAGCGATTAATTTCAAGCTAAAGAAACTAAAAAGCCATCATCTCCTTCCCCAACACAACAACCTGTAATATAGTTTGCCGCATTTCCCAATTGAGGGGTGAAATACTCTGTCATTTGGATAACATTGACAAAATAAAGTTTACCTTTTAAAGACTTCAAAGGAATTTTCATTTGAAATACTAAACAACAATTTGTTTGTTTCTGTTCACATCGATTATAAACTGTGTACATTAAATCGTAAATTATATCTGTATATTCTTCTTCGATATAATAATAAAGTACCGAAAAATAGGGTTAATCGAAACACTTTTTTACGTTTTTCCTAAATATCTTTTTCCATGTTCATTAAATAAAACCCCAGAAGTATAGTGAATATTCATAGGGTAATATGTTATTATTTAACGATTTATTTTTTGCCCCCCCCTACTTTAAATAAAACGAGAGATCCAATTAAAGTGTCTCGATCCACACATAAACTCTTAAAACAGAACATTAACAAATGGTGTGCCCAGTACATAATATGTATGTTTACAAAACCAAAGACAGCCAATATTATATCAATTTCAGGGTTCCAATACAACTTAAAAGAAAACATGAAAAAGTAGATAAATAATAGTTAATGCATGGCAGACTGTTGGTTACCGTGAATTAATCTATCTACTGAATTCCGAGTTCATCGATTAATCAGCGAGCGTTACCGAGTTTATTTTACATATTAGTTGTACATTTTGACAAATATTTCTACATATTGTATATCCTTTCATTGTATAATACATACCTATACTAAACCCTCTATGATCACTTTAGTCTATAATATAATATAATAAAAAATGAGATGAATTGAGACACTAATCTTTTGGGGGAATTGAGACAGCCAAATTGACTTTTTATACATTTGTTAATATTTCTGCAAATTTATTTTATCTTCGAATTTGAAAATATTTTACCACTACACTATCATAGTTTGACAACTAATAATGGCCCTTAGTTAACGAAAACTTATTTGTAGTTGGCTCACCTAGACAAAGTGACGAGAGTTCCCTTGGCGCCTGCAGACAGTTTAAAAAAACTGTAAATTAATTTCTATAAACAAAACATAATATAACTTTCATTTTAGAACATATCTTACATTAAAAAAACGTAATGAAAGGTATTTGATAATTAATAAATGTTTTAGTTTTGAAAGTCGTAGTATCTCAATTGACCTATAGCTTTAGTAATCGCAGCATCTGCAGAATTCAAATTTATTGATTTAGCTTGAAATCAATCAGCTCAGGCTATACTGGATAATTCAAATTCCTGAAGCATATTGATTTAGCATCGCAGCAAAAACATCGTTTTTTTGGATATTTTCTGCTGTGGGCCTCTCATTTAGAAATTTCTCATCTGTGGCTATTTTTCCCATGTTACCCATTGGCGTAGCATTCTTTTGAGTCATCAAGCATGCAAATCCGTCAAGAGAGTTGGGAGAAAAATACCGGTCAGACATACATACATACCCACATGCATACATTTCTCTAATTATAGATAGGATGATTGTAACTATATTCTTTGAATTTCTTCTGATCATGAATCAATCAATAGACGTACATATAAAGATACCTCGTACAACCTTCCCTATCTTCCTCTGAGGAGGGAGCGATGGAAGAAAGGTGGAAGAAAGGTGGAAGGTGTATCTAGTTTTTCCCCATGGATTAATATGGCGTGAAGTGGATGATTAGCATTGTTAGATCGAGGAGATAAAAAGACGACTTTCTTTGGACGGATAAGCGCGAGCTAATGGGAAATTACGGGGTGGTGTCTATCTACCTCCTGGGCTCCCTATGAATGAGTGGGGCTGCACTGTTGTACTATAAACGAAATGCATCAATTGATTGTGTCAATCTATTCAATCTCATAATATTCTGGCGCGAAATCTCTTATACTCTGCAATGATTTATTGATAAGGTTTAAATAACAGTTAAACTATTGTTGTACTACTATTAACAATGATCAGTAGTATGACGATCATCATACACGTTTCTTATAAGTGTTCACTTAAAATAGAACATCAACCTGATGTAAACGGCTAGTTTGAGCATGCATAAAAAAGATTATGTTAATATTATTATTATTATTCAGATATTTTTAACAATTCTCAGAAAATAAAATATGACACTCCATTAGCAACTTTGACATTCTGATATCTAAACTGCAGTGATTTCCAATGATCTCTGAATTTTAAACTTTCAATGGGTTAGGCTATTTATTTCATCAATTGGTTATGGTTCTAGGATTTTCAATGGCTACATCAGCTAAGAACAGTTAGTTATTCAAGATATTATAAAAAATGAACGTCAAACATTGGCAACGATGCAATAGATTTATTCTTTAAACTTTTTAATCATATAAAAAACATCAAAAGCGTCTTCCTCCCCTATCAGTCATTGACATCGATCGAAAGGCTAACCCTTAACCCGAAGAACTTTGACTTTGCGGAAAACTTACTCCTCAGTTGATGCCGCCGTTGTTGTAGTCTTTATTGCCAGGGACCAACCGGGGCCTATTCCTATAGGAACCGTTTCCATAAAAGCCGCGCCGAACTAGGCTTTTTGCAGAGATCCACTAGCTCGCTGATATTCTCTTGCCTTCTCGTTCTTCAGACCCGGGGCACCTCAACAGGACGTGTTCCGTATCTCCTTCCTCCACACCACATTTCCTAATTCGGCTGTCGTCTTCTAATCCAATCCTTCTTTTGTACCCTTTGAGTTCGTGCGAGTGGTCCATCCTGAATCTCCTAAAGCTGAGAGCTTCTTCCTTCGTCTAGTCTCTTTTCTTCGTCTTCTGAACTCGCCCCAATTTCCATAGATTTTCCTTGATCGCGCATGGGTATATGTTTTCTTCTTGCTCCTGTTTCAAATTCTGGTCTTCGCGACGGCCATCTCCCATCCAACTCCTTCCTGCTCTAACTTCGCCGCTTCTCCTGCTACGCAGTCTGCCAACTCGTTTACCCAGACACAGTGACTCAGTACCCAGGTGAACGTTATCCTCTTCCCGGTCTTTATGAGGTCCGACACACCTGGGCTAGCATAACCCCTTTGGTCTTCACATCTCTTGACCTGATGCTCTCCAGCCCCGACTTGTCATCCGTCACGATTCTTGCACTTCACCATTCTTTTTTTCTGGTTCGGCCAGTTCAATGCGTCGATATGGCTCTCTGTTGTTGTAATTCTTTGTCGAAGGAACACGCCAGCGCCCCGACATCCCGGTGGAAATAGAGAGATGGAAAGAGAGAGAGAGATTCTAGAGAAAAGAGAAAAATGAAATAATGAAAGAAAAGGAGAGGAGAAAAAGATTGGAGGAGTTGGAGACTAAAAAATAGGAGAATAAAGAGAAATTACAGAAAAATAGAGTAGAGAGAACAGAAAAAACGAAGGAAAACAGAGATTCAAATAATCAAATCCTTTAAGCGTACATATTTATTTATGAAACTTCAATGTCATCTTTGATAAATGCCAACATTTGTAAATTGTGTATAATTTTAATAACATTGAATTATTCCGTTTAATATCCTCCTACACTACTTAAGCTATTAATTGAGTAATATATAAGAAAATGCTGTGAAGAATGAATAAAGTTATATAAACTTTTCCTGGTTCCTCAACAACATGCGGCTAAACTTAAATGATTTTGAGTAAATTTTGTTTCTCATTATCCAGTAAGATATTAATCATTGCCCCTAACGACGAGTTCAAATATTCAGGACCAGCGCAGCAGTCATCATTGAAAGTGTATTAGAAGTATAATTAATAAATGTTGAAGTAATATAAATTTTAACATTGTAATTTTTATGCCTGTAGTGTAGTTAAATTTTAAAGGAGTCTTTTTTAATCATTTTTAAAACATACATTTATATTCTCGTAAATTGATTAATAATTCGAGCGTAAAATATTATTGATTTTGTTGTTAGTTTAATAATTTAGCAAAAATCTAATCTTCTTTACACCAATAATAATAATTGCTGTTTCAGTAGACCTCTAAAAATAGTATGATCTTCCTATAGACAACGTTAATAAAAATCATTTAGGTAAACTAATGTGTGGTGAAATTTCGTATACTGTACATATATATTTCAGCCATACTACTGACATCATATTAGTCTATTTGATGATTCGGCTTGGAAATTGTGAAAACGCTTTGTTGTATGGGGGAGGGGTAGCATCGTAGAAAATAACAGGCGGCGCAGTTTGGTCTAATAATATTCTGATGAATGGGAGTCGGGTCTTATCTGGGATTTATACTTGTAAAGCAGGGTACAAGCCATTTGGGTAGTGCTGCAGCTTACTGTGTAGTTCGTTCGGAGAGCGAAGCTGCTTGCGATAAATCACCGAAGCCCGCAAACGGCTGTCTGAATTGCTGTAAACAAATCCTTCTTCTATTGCCCAGCTAAGAACTCCTCCGTATAGCCGCTGCTAGACATCCAGAACTGACTCATCGGACTTTTCCAGTATACTGAAGCACTCTATTTAGTTCAGAGACTACTGTAGGTTCAACGAAATTTGATCATTTTATAAACAAATCCAATTGATTATTTAAAATTTTGTGCAAAAACGACTATCAATATTTCTTCTATGTTTCATGAGTGCAGAATAATTTCTCTAAACGCTTCCTTTTGGTTATTAAAGTAATCGAAGTACAGATTTATTCATAAAAAAGTTGAAAACTGCAATTCATGAATAAGAAACCAATTGCCATTAAATAAACGAAAATAAATATTTTGTCACAGTTCATCACGTCTCGCTTAATTTATGCATGTTTTTCTATTTGATTCTCTGCGCTACTTTGTTATTTTAACTAATAATTTATGTTATCTTGTATTAACTTTTAAACTTATCACGTTGAACCTACATACAGTATATCATGCCTGATTATGTCCGAACTACGTTTTTTTATAATGGGTTTGTAGGATGTTAGTGCATTTGATATGGAAATAAGTGCGGAGAAGTCGAAGATCATGGTCACTAGCATAAGAAATATCAGCGCCAACATCCCTTGAATGGGGAACCATTGGAAGAAGTGACCAACTTCAAGTATCTCAGAGCAACTCTGTCAAAAGATGGTAGAAGCACAGCAGAAGTCCGCACCCAGATGGCCACAGCTACAGCAGCAATGGCCAGACTTAACAGAGTGTGGAAGAGTAACATCAACATACACACTAAATTTAAACTTTATAAGTCTCTGGTCATCTCCATCTTGTAAAAATGCGATATGTGGACACTTCTGACCGAAACATATAGAAGAATCCAAGCAGTTGAGAACAAATGCCTGAGAAAGCTTTTCCGCATACACTACTCCGAGCACAAGACCAATGAATATGTACGAAGTGAGATCGAGAATATGGTGGGGCCTCAAGAACCGCTCCTTGCAAGCGTCAAACGGCTGAAGTTGAAGTGGTTTGGCCATGTCACCAGACACAACAGTCTCACCAAGACCATCAGGCATGGTATAGTTGAAGGTGGACGCAGATATGGAAGGCGAAGGAAAAGCTGGCTGGACAATATCAAATAATGGACAGAGGTGAACATGTCGGATCTTCTGACGACAGCCAATGTCAGACCGGCTTGGAGAAGGTTGTGTGCTTCTTCTGCACTCATGTCCCCCCGACGACTCCCAAGTCAAGGGATGATCTGATACAAATTAATTCATGAAGCGGGAGGTTCTATAGATACATTATGCTTGAATAAAAGCGACAGGCAGGGGCGCGTCGCACTATGGCAAAAATTGAAGGAGCCCAAACTTATAATTATTGAAAATGCTTATGTATAGGCCAGATAAAAACTTATTCGTAGATGAAGTTGCATAATGTTTACTTCAGATAAGAGTCTCTTATATTTTATAATTCTTAGAATGAAATATTTTGACCTTGTAATGTAATTATCAGGAGATTACGTAATCTGTCTTGTAACATCCCTGACACGTAAAAAGTTTAATTTAAAAAAAAGTATATGTGGTCGTGGAGAAAAGTGAAAGGAAAGAGCTGGACATCAACAAAGAAAAATCGTTTCTAATGGTGTTCTTGAAAAAGCCAACAAGATCGAACTGCAAAATTGTGGTGAAAGGTGAAGTGTTAGAACAAGTTTGACACCTGAGTAACGTCGTGACGACAGACGCAAAATCGGACGAGGATATCAAACAGGGAATCGGTATCGCTAAGATAACGTTCAGGAAGATGGGCCGGGTACTTCCATCAAAAAGTGTCACGATAAGAACTCAATTACGGATTTTGAAGTGTTATGTTTGGCCACGATGTTGTATGTATATGAGAGCTGGACCATCAGCAAGAAGATGGAAACCCACCTGCAGGCGGCAGAAATGTGGTTTCTACGCAGAATGTCGAAGATCCCGTGGATGGACAGAGTTTCCAACGAGGAGGTGTACTTTACCTCCACATAATTTCAATAAGATCGCATATCAAGAATAGGTGTGCAGAATGTCGAAGATCCCGTGGATGGACAGAATTTCCAACGAGGAGGTGTACTTTACCTCCACATAATTTCAATAAGATCGCATATCAAGAATAGGTATATAAAATTGACGTATAGTTTTGCTAGTCTCAAAGGGCCTAAGACATACCCTTAAAACGAACCTGCGACACCCATACGGATGAAAATTACAAAAAGACATAATGATGCTCTGCCCCACTATTCAAAGGATAGGTGCACAAAACATTGTTTCTCTCCCATTGATAGTCTCGGAGGAGATCGCTAACACACGCTCACGCACATACATAAGAGAGAGAGAGAGACATATAATTATTTTTGGGAAGCTCTCATGCTATCATATTCCAAGGATTACCTATATAGGTACTATTTGAGAGTACGTGTCAGTACAATGTGACGACGAAAGAAGCAAGTTTCTAAAACAGGTACTGTTGAGCAAGGTTTTATTTAGGGTATGCGACTTTTCGACAGTCTTGGCTGGTGCTTCACGCTGCACTTAAAGGCAAGGGAAACATCCCTTAAGCAGCGAAGTAGTACAGTATAGACATTAACCGAAACGCCAGGAAGAAAGCATACATCTGCTTTGAACCTGACTTGGTATTGTTAGTTAAATAAAATAAAATTGATTTTTATTGTTTAAGTGGAACAGCAACGAAATAATACTGACTTTGAACCAAAAGGAACAAATGAGACATTGCAGCATGAATGACGTCAGTGCAGTTTAAATATATGAAAGAGTACAAAACTGGAATTATTTTTCCATTTTCATCCATGTGAAAACTTTGTCCTAATGTGTTATGTTTGAAAATCGAAACCAAATAATGTCAAACAAATTATTAATTATGAAGAAGGAATAAAATGAAGATTTAAGCGATGAATGGTGGAAAACAATTTCTGTCAACAAAAATTTACACCTTTTGTATAATTCTATGCGTGAAAGAATCGAAAAAACTTTCAAAACTAACTTTTTTCTCTCAAATTTATGGATATATTCTAATTTAAGATATATGAAATAAGTTCATCAATCACACCCTGATTTGAGTCTGAAAGGTAGACAGGGAGCCTATTAAACTTGAAAAAAACTCTGTTTTAGCCAACTGACTAATTGAGGGAATTGAATATCCAAACTCATTATTCTAATGCATTTCGTTAATAATAGATGACAGTTATAAAGCATCTATCCGATAGTCGAACGTCATGACAGATCTCATTAATATAAATTTAGTGAGTATATCTACTCGTCCTATACGTCTACTGTATGTCTGAATCCTGTAAGTAACTATAAGTAAAATGTAAGTAACTATAAGTAAAATATAAGTAAAGATTTCTTTGCAAATATTCGGCACAGAAAGTACAACTAACTGTTGTGGATAATTGACTAATTTTCTAATTACAGATAGAAATTCACAATTTTATAGAACCATAAACAACTAACTGTTAAACTGGAAATTTAGATTTTGAAAAATTTGAAAATTTGAAATAGTATTACTTTTAGATAATAAGTCCTTTTAACCCTATCCTACCCGGGCTATTTGACGCACTCATAGACCGGGTGGGGGGGGCGAATCGGCCCGCGCCTTATATTTCGCTCCCCTGTT
>JAUYWV010162144.1:0-18259 GCA_032274565.1 Nematoplana nigrocapitula
TTAATTCAATGACGAAACATTGAATTCGTTGACAAAACAGTGAATTCGATGACAAAACATTGCATTCGACGACAAAAGATATAATTCGATGACAAAACATTTAATTCAATGATAAACGATGAATTCGATGACAAAACATTTAATTCAATGACGAAACATTGAATTCGTTGACAAAACAGTGAATTCGATGACAAAACATTGCATTCGACGACAAAAAGATATAATTCGATGACAAAACATTTAATTCAATGATAAACGATGAATTCGATGGCAAAACATTTAATTCAATGACGAAACATTGAATTCGTTGACAAAACAGTGAATTCGATTACAAACCGGTTAATTCGATGACAAAACATTGAATTCGATGACAAAACATTGCATTCGACGACAGAAGATATAATTCGATGACAAAACATTTAATTCAATGATAAACGATTATTTTGATGACAAAACATTCGATTCGATGACTAAACGTTGAACACGATGACAAAACGTTTAATTCGATGACAAAACATTTAATTCGATGACATAACATTTAATTCGATGGTAAAACCTTTAATTGGATGACGAAACATTGAATTCGTTGACAAAACATTCGAATGCGATGACAAAACGGTTAATTCGATGATAAAACATTCGATTCGATGACTAAACGTTGAACACGATGAAAAAACGTTTAATTCAATGACAAAACATTTAATTCAATGACAACATTTAATTCGTTGACAAAACATTTGAATTCGATGACAAAACGGTTAATTCGATGATAAAACATTGAATTCGACGACAAAACATTGCATTCGATGACATAAGATTTAATTCGATGACGAAACATTCAATTCAATGATAAAACATTGAATTCGATGACAAAAAATGTACAGTACAGTAAGTAGTTCGATGACAAGTCATTGAATTCTATGACAATTCCCCTTGATCCGCCATATACATTAACCACTATGCGATGCTCTTCATTAAGAACCACTATAAACCAGTCCAAAGCCGATACACTTGTTGGTTAATCTATAGCTTTCCTGTCTAAGAAAAATCTCGACCACACGCAAACCCACCATTAACATTTTTATCTTATTCGTGCTGTTTTTCTTCTTTTTATTACAGTCTCTTACTTTCCTTTAAGAGAGAGGGAGAAAGCGCCTTCTCTTACTAAATCGTTGGCGAATGATAGAGTCTCTTTATTTTTAAGGTTTTAATAAATTAATTGTGTTATAATAATACATCGTCAATGACTCTATTTCCTGTCTATTATTCCTGTGCATGAGTATGTCTGATGAATAGCGGAAACCGGTTGCACCGAATACATGTTTATAGGGTAACTGCATAATTTTTTTACTATGCATTACATGTAGATTCCCGAAGTTTCTTCTTATCTGATCACAACTAGATTGCATTTAAAAATGATTAGAATTTTGATAAATAACATTTAGAGTTAGAACAATTTGAAGTCGTATCTACTGTTTTCAAATAAAGAGAAAAATATTAACTAAAAAATAATAAACATCACGAGATAAAGTTTGCTAAAAAATTGATAAACATTTGAATAAGAGTGAGAGTTAATTAGGTCTTACCAAAGTAGGCGGAAAGCGAATGGATTACCCCCTTCCTCTACAGTGTAATATGATGATGACCTTCCGACACTCATTTGACTCGACGGAAAAATTATACTTTAACACAATCTCTCTGATCATAAAATATAGGCAATTAGTAGTGACGTCACTAGTAAATTAGTAAAATATTTATACCCCTATATACATAAATTTAATATCACATATTATATCGACAGTATGATGCTATTAGTGGAGTAGAATTTATTCCTTCACATGACAGCAGCAGCCATTGGCAGCATTATTTGCGACTGAGTGCGTTCTTTCTCCCCAGATTTGAAAGCCAAAAAATGACTACCGGCGCCTAGATCAGGGCGTATCCCTTGCGGAAATAGTGTTTTTGTTAGTTTCCGCGTTCGTCTCATACGACGCTGGCTCACAAAGCCGACACAAAACCCCGTCATCCCCTGCTCCCATAAGAGATCCTGGAAACCCACTTCAGTTAACTACAGCATGAACAGTACCACAGATACCCCTGTTGCAGTGGGGAAATAATCAATTTTAGTTAATCAGATCCAGTAGAATCAAATCCTATTGCAGACAACAACATAGCCTTGACTATATTCGTATCCCTTGATAAACAAATATGCCATATACGAAGGTCAAAGAGAAGAGTCCAAATTGCTCACACAAGCATCAGATTCCGACACATTTAGTTGACCCATTCAGGATCATTAGGAAATTGAAAGTTAATGATAGACAACAGACAGAGTTCAATAACAAGAAGAAAATAATTCAGATAAGCCATGAAGACTAATTACCAGCATTTTCTAGACATGTTATTTAATGTACAAAGCAGCTTAAAACCATCTTTAAATAACAGTAAAAACACTAAAGAAAACTATCAAACTAAACTGAACAGCCTATTTAATTTAGGAAAATCTTGAAAGTAAGTTATTGATCCTTTTACTAATTTAATATCATTGATTGACTAATTCAAGTCGACGTTCAACAGTTACTTGTTTCCTGATTGATCGGTTTAAATCTGGTGGTAAAAAATATCGTGGGGGCCTAAATCATTATCCCCATGCATTAATTATCTTGAAATATGGAAGATCAATATTTGACAGATTAATCCTATCTATAATTAGAGAAATGTATGTATGTGGGTATGTCTGACCGGTATTTTTCTCCTAACTCTCTAGACTAATTTGCATGCTTGATGACTCAAAAGAATTCTACGCCAATGGGTAACATAGGAAAAATAGCCACGGGATGCAAAATTTCTAATTGAGAGGCCCACAGCAGAAAATACCCCCAAAAACCATGTTTTTGCTGTGATGCTAAATAAATCAATATGCGCAGATAAGGAATTTGAATTCTGCAGTTGGCAATACGCTGCAGATAATCGATTGCTGTCCTGCTAAATCAATATGCGGTCAGACATACTGTACTTACACACATACTGTACATACATTTATCTAATTGTAGATAGGATTATATATACTAACGCTATTCGGGTAATCCTACTTGTTTACCTAAATTATCAAAAGTATAAAGAGTCTAGTATACTTATAGAACACAAATACAAGTTCTAAGTGTGTTCTCTGAAAGATTATAGTACGTTACAACGGCTCTTTTCATTACTGCATATACTCTTGTAGGCAACATAATAATAATACGTGTGTATTAACATAAACAGTACAGAGTGGGAATCGATACTATGCGGTACGAGGTATTGCAAGTGAGCAACAAAAAGTATCTGGATGATGGTGAAACTGGTAGAGAAAATGAACAAGATAATTAGATGATTATAGATGATGGTAGGGGATGATGAAGGTAATGGGGCCAGAAAAGGGAAAAAGATTATAATAAATTCAACGAGTAGAATTATAAGTATTACATATTTTAAGGAAGAATGAAGATAGTCTGCGATTGGCAGTTGCGGGAGGAAGGAGCATTCTACCCGATCTGTGGGATTGATTTGGGAGACAATCTCTTAGGTTGTGATTTACCGAAAGTCGAATTTGATTAAAACGTTTCATGCTGATGTCTGCTCTTCTATCGGCGAGAGGTCGAAGGGCCATGACACGACGCTTGGCGAGTTTATTGTCGAGCCCAATCCAGACAGGGCATGCGTATTCGAGAGTGGGTAAAATACAAGCAGCATATAATCGTTTCAGCTCATTTGTAGTCAAGACGGGTTTGAGGTTCCGGAGGGCGTAGAGTCGTCGACTGGCTTTCTTATAAACCTCGGATATGTGGTCGTCCCAGGAGAGTTTGTTATTGAGGGTTACGCTGAGTATCTTCAGTTTGTTGACTACGCTGGCGTCGGGGATAATGCAAGGAGACGAAAGTTGTGTTTTCTTTATGTAGAGGTATTTCATCTTGTGTTTATTTATAATATTTTGCTCTAATACATTTTCATATTATGGTTAGGAATTGATCATTTTATCATGATTCAAAGTCTCTGCACCTAAACTTTAGAGATGGAGGGTAATTAAAAACACTAAGTCATACTTCAATTAAAAATGATGTACGTATAAAATAAAAGCAATATGCAGTACATGCATGCTTTATTATTCATATTAACACCACTTTTCATTCCTTTCAAATGGTATCCTATTTTCTATGGATTTTACTGCACTTACTTTTCCAGTTTATCCATAATTAACTTTAGAAAGCAAACTGTACGTTCACTTATGCCAGTATCCACTTAGAGATGACAAGACTATAGTTGGGCTAGGTCATTAGGACTGCAAATCCAACAGTGTGGTAGTTGCTATCCTCAACTGTCTATATAGAGAATGTTGATAAATGAGATAGCATTTCAGTGATAGTTGGTCTAGACACCGTGTCTGCACATCCACCCAACAGCCACAACAGCATTCTCTTCATGCATATGCAAGTTATTCTTGAACGTAGAAGAACTAATTAAAACGGCTTAAAGTTTTTACTTTTTGACTGTTGCATAGAAAAAAGCAAAACCTTGTTTATCTATAATAATTTGGCGTTTTATTTTGTTCCAATCATAATTTCATCAATCAAAATATATATTATTTAACGCCTTGTACATGCCTGCACAGTATATGTTTGAAGTATAAGAATTTGCCATATGGTTTAAAAATCAATTCATTTGTCATTGAGTTAAATTATGAAACCTACACTAAGGCGCAAAAAATGTTACTACTGAACTTAACATTGAATTAAAATTTAATACGGGGTGATTCAGAATAGTTTGGCGTTAAAGAAAAAATAGGTTTATTTATATACATTCTATGCAAAACCGTTATTAGAACAGTTATTGTCAACTGGAATGCACAGATTTTTCCGTTTAATAAAGTTAGCCATTGTAAGACGCAACATTTCCATGGGAACATTGGCTATTTCTTCTTCAATTATTTTGCTGAGGACGTACAAACTTTGAAAGATATGGCCTCGGGGATGTTAAACTTTACTGCGTAAGACAATAATAAAAAAATCAAACGTGCTCAGATCTGGACTTCGTGGTAGCCACTCCACTGGTCCGCGTCTTCCAAACCATCTTGCGGGAACATGTTTGTCCAAGATTGCACGAGAGTTTGTAGCAATGTGTCAGAAGCGCCACCTGTTGATAAATCCAGGTTTTCCCATCGATATTGGTGAAGTGAGGCAGGAATTTCTCTTAGCACGTTGCTGTATCTTTTTCCGTTCATTCTGTCGCGAGAAATGTCATACGAAACAATGCCAATATGACCAATAAGGACCCAAACAGTCAGCGTCTGCGTTTTTTCAGGATTTGAAATCTCGACGTAGGGATTTTGCAGTGCCCATCCGTGATCATTTTGATGATTGATCCTGCTCGTTTAATCAAAGACGCTTTCATTTAAAAACATTATTTTTCTAAGAAAAGCTAAATCATCTTCGAATTTCTGGGCTACAATATAACAGAATTCGATTTTTCGAAGAATAGCTGAGTCATTTCTGGTTTATAGGCATGGAGTATTGTTCTTTGAGAATCCTAACAACAGACTGAGGACTGATACATTTTTCTCAATTTTTCTTGTTAACGTTTTATCATCCTATTGCATCGCTTCCAATACATTTTCTTTGTTCTCATCACAAGTTGCCGTTTTTGTCCTTCCATAGTTATTTTATTTTTCACAGTACCGGTCTTAAAAACCGCTGTCTCCAGTATTTCACAGTTTGTACAGGAGGAGGCGGAAGGCTGAACTTGGCCTCAAATAGACGTCTACTTTCTTTTCAATTGTGCGCTAGTGCCCATGACATGAAATACACTTGATGCTCAGTTGTGAACTCAATCATCATTGCAAAAATAGTTACATTTTAATCTCGAATATAATTATGTAAGCCTAAAGGCCTAATGCTATTCTGAATCACTGATTTCTGTTTACCGCCAAACAATTCTGAATAACTAATTTCTGTTTACCGCCATACAATTCTGAATAACTAATTTATGTTTACCGCCAAACAATTCTGAACAACTGATTTCTCTTTAACGCCAAACAATTCTGAATAACTGATTTCTGTTTACCGCCAAACAATTCTGAATAACTGATTTCTGTTTATCGCCATACAATTCTGAATCACTGATTTCTCTTTACCGCTAAGCTATTCTGATTCACTGATTTTTGTTTACCGCTAAACAATTCTGAATAACTGATTTATGTTTACCGCCAGACTATTCTGAATCAAAGATTTTTGTATACCGCCAAACAATTCTGAATAACTGATTTCCCTTTACCGCCAAACTATATACTGAATCACTGATTTCTCTCTGCCGCCAAACAATACTGGAACAACCTGCATTAGTTGTTCAATTTATATGAATATTGATTTCACTGTAATTTGAAGTCATCTAAATTGTAGCTTTTTATCTGGATCTATGGTCGAAGTCATGATTTTAGAAAAATTGCATAAACAACCAGAGATATATTTACTGGTAATTTGTATCCCGTTAGATAATTTCATTTGCTTATTCCCTGTTTTGGGACATTACTTTTATTTTTCACTTTCTGCATCACATTAGGATTTTTTTAAATTGTTCATAATAATTTGTTTCAAATACTCGTAGTATTCCTTATTCTTTTAACATATCCTGTGGGTGTCTTTGTTAATTTGTTCAATTTCTAGTAAGTGGGTGTTAATGCAGTTTGTACCCTCCTAATAATATAGCATTTTTAGCGATTGCTTTTACTGCGAAATAAACGCTTTAAAGTTTTGCTACTTTGTATTCATACGACCTGTAGTGATAACTTTTCTCTACATTTTTAGAAAATGTATCATATCCTTCTATGTGTACATAAAATAATCAAAAAATTAATTTCGCTGATTTCGGGCTGATATTAAATTTGTCAAAATGTGAGCAGTTTTATAGCAAACGTTTTCAATCTATTCAATGCATAAACCATATACTGTAGTATAATTTTATATATCTTTCTCTTGAGATTTGTTATAGCATACGTAGTTTGTCCGATTTGTTTCAATTTTTATCCCAACTGACTTGCACTTCTAAAACAGGCAATCAAATACACACAAAAATTGATTTTTCTAGTAAGAAAATAAGCAAATGTGAAAAGGACAGGTGGTTCCGCGTGTTTTGTTTGCTTTGTGTGCTAAGTCAGGATGAATGAAAAGAGCCAGCTTGAAGGCTGTCAAACTAACCGGAAGGCGTTTGAAGAGCTAAATTCAGGGAGAATTTTAATTTTACACCCACACTGCTATACTGTATGTAGACGTGTTGTCTGTCTCAGCGAGACATCATTTCAAATTTAAAAGAAAAGCTTCGATATATACAAACTCTACCATCATGAACATTCAAAAGACCTGACACTGTCGAATATATGACAAAACTATCTTATAAACTCAGTAAATCTCTTGAAATCATATCGGACCTAGTGATATTCATTTTTTATTGTTTTATTTTTTTAAATTATTGTGATGAAATGAGATAAATGTAAACCGTCTTACTTCCATTCTGTTTTGTTTCAACTAATAAACTTTTGAACTAAAACTGAGAAAGGCAAATAAGTGAAATTAAAGTAGAGATCTGCTTTGAGTTTATATGGCAATAAAGTTTGAAATATTTTCAGTTGACATCTCGAATATTTTTTGCTTAAGGGGACTTGTCAGTTGAGCCCAGCCTTCATCTCTCTTGTGTCTCTATCTATATGGCGTGGGAGACGTTTTCTACTGCGAAATATGTACAATGGGTTTGCTCTGTTTTTAATCTACTAATTCTATGTACAGCATACTTGTTCCTTGTCAAAAACTTTCCATGCGATGTGCAGTGAATGTATAACTGGATACTTCTCTATAACCGTATTGATTTTTTGTAAACCTAATATTTTATGCAGTAAATATATTTACGAAGTCTGTGTGTTTGCTGATTAAATACCATTTTGATAATTAATAATGGCACAAACATAACTTTTAAAGCTAGAAGAAAAATAAAGAGACTAACAGTGGAATGTATATTGTAACACGTTTTGTAAGCCCTTGTATATACCTACTCCACCAAGGTTTTATTTAAAATTGAGTGCAATTATAAATAAGCTCGCTTATGCAATAATGAAGACAAATGCTGCAAACCAGTAGACTAGAGAAGTAAGAACTGGTAAGTCTACTGATGCGCCTTGTTCCCGCTTTCCCACCTTCCAGATAGGCCAACAAACATAAATGTTAGAATGCTTCAATTATTTATGAATATGACTGTAATTCACATTTGCTATGCGCTATTCTACTACTACTACTACGAGTAGTGAGGTATTATGTAATGAAAAATTGAAACTTTATCAGAATCGACAGATAGAGAACGTAAACACCTTATAAAAATATACTACTGATGAAAATTAGAATTATGATTATATATATTTTGAGAATTTATAACATAAAAAATTGTGAACTTACTACGGTTATCGAATCGACAATCTCTTGTTAAAGAGACAGAGACCTTATCCATTCTGAAACAACTAAAACTAATATCACAAACATGAGAAACTATATACTTTGAACATAAGCGTGCCGGACACTTACACAGACGGACAGACAGACCGACTAATTTAGGGAGATGTGAGGACTAATTTAACAGGGAGAACTGAATTTATTGTAAACAAATGAGATGCTGCTAGATGCCATATTGTCGATAGGGTGAGAGGATATGAGACAAAATAGATATTTTGGGAAATATATCTTTTGGGTTCATTTGCATGCTATTTACATGTATTAATGAGGTCAATAATTAGGCTTTTTGCTTTTTGTAGCTCATTCATCGGAGAATTCGAGTGTCGGTATAGATACGATAGATCTACTGTGGAACAACCCCGTTGTAAATTCCGATAATTTAAAATAAAGTTCTGACGAAGCAAGACGTCTTCGTCCTATTTTCTCAAGCTGACGCCTTGGCGCTGTCTGCGCCCAATTCCAGACAGGTAAAATAATACGAGCCTCAACCCAAAAGTTTGATCTCGCACCGGAGTTGGAAGCCAAAGTGTTTCAGCCATTTTGTAGACCAAAATCATTCTGTTTAGCAGGAGTCGCCACGAAGAAGAGGACAGATGGGTTAATAAAAAAGGGAAAATAGGAGAGGCCGGTATGATAATCAAGACGGGAAACGAGACCAAAGAGGAGGCCATCGCAGCTGGTGAATGGAGCTATTCAATGAGAACAGAGCACAGAGCAATGAAAAGAACCCTTAAACTGGTCGACATAGAGAAGAACGGAAGGACTGCTAAATTATTCACCGTCTATAAAGCGGGCATAAAAAAGCTGAAAGGAGGACCCCATAATCAAGATGAAGATTGAAGATCTGGAAAATTCAATCTGGAGAAGGATATATGCAATAAAGAAAGTGTCAGAAGAGTGTGGTTAAAGTGGCTGCCGGAACATTGGGGCGTCGCAGAGATCGAAAGAGCTGGTCGCCTAGCAGATAAAAGAGGAAGAAAACACCAAGATAGACGCTTACCATTCAGAGCAGTGAGGCGGCTATAAAGCAGAAGATTAAGAAAAAGAGAAATATGAAGGAAGAAGGCCTGAAGCTGATAAACACCAACAGAGATAGAACCTTGACCAGGAAGGAAGAGATGATTCTTGCCCAGATAAGGACGGAGCACTGGTAAACCCACTGGATATCTACAGTACATAAATAAGATCGGCAAAGCGGAAAGTGACACATGAAGCCGGTACCAATAAGTAAAAAGGAGACATAGACCACCTACTGCGAAGGTTCCCATACCCAGTGCATGACCACTTGGAGGTTTTCGGGCCAAGTCCGAAAAGGAGACATGGGTAACCGAGCGGGAAGTGCTGCGGTCCATACGCTTGCCTGGAATCAGACGACATACAGCGCGCAAGTGCTGAGATTGGCGTAGAAGAAGAAGATTAACGAGTGGGGGTGCTGCTTTGGCCCCATACCAAAATAACTCGATGAGCGTGTTGAAATAAACACCTAATAAGTGAGTAACCCTATGTTATATACGATTTTGGGAATATAAAGTAAAATTGGTTCAAAATTGTTTACTTTTCTATTTAAAAATCGGATATACCAGAGGGTTTCTCACTTTTTTAGGTGTTTATTTCAAAGATTTTCCTTCAATTACTCGAGAAACGAATGCTAAAGTAATCGAAATCACATGTTATGATTGAAAGAACATCATTTTTCTTCACAGATGTCACTCCTAAAAGTCACAAAAAACTCACCCTGTTAAAATTACGAAGGATGTTGATTTCACTAAACTCGATGATAGCACTCACCAATGCGAGACGAACTCACCCCTTTTTAAATTAAATTAAATTGTCAGTTTTATCTCACTTCTTAAACTGAGTTGAGCTTCTCCTAAAAATCGTGCCACGTATATCTCATTTTGATAGAGTTAGGGCTATAAGATTCCCCCTCCAAGCAAAAGTTTTGCAATAAAATAAGTTGCTTGACAACTAAACGTTGACCGGAAATCAATTCGTCAATCGCGATATAAATATCAGCAAACTGCACAGGTTAGACATGTTCACATCTGATAAAAAGTAACCACTAGAACACAGTATCTTTTATTCAAACCTAAGTCGCCATCGAAGTAGTAAGAGTTGGACAGCCTCTAACTCACTTAAAATAACATCAGATGAGTCATGGCATGACGTCATAAATAAGTCAGGCAATCACAGCACATCACGTCATACGTACAGTAGGTATAGGTTATTGATGACGTGAACCGACGAGAAAAAAGTACGTGAATTGTAACAGGTAAGACAAATCATTCAAACAGACTAGTAATAAACAAATAACGATCAATCCTACGCTCGAGGCAAAGAATAGGAAATGGTAATCGCAGTGAGCTGTGCCGAGACTATTCCCAACACTGAGTAATATGCGAATATTCGTGCGTTAGACATACAATAGTGAAATCGCGTTTTGCGACATTTCAGAAACGGCATGTGTACACTAAATTGGTGTTGTTTCTTTACTCATAACCTACGGGCTTCATTTATTTACCATTCTAATGTTTATAGTGACACTTCACTAATAAATTGGTTCAAAAAGCGTTCCTTTCAATTAAAAAATCGGATACACCAGAGAAGCATACTTTTTAGGTGTGTGATGTTGTAAATTTTTCAACTTGTTGATATCTCATATTTAGAAGATTAGATGAAATGCACACACTCAGAAAGCTATATGTTTAACTTAATGTATATTACTGTTTAAATGACCAGGCAGTATGACAGTTGAACTGTCAACGTTGTGACTTGAAATACCGGGAGGTCAGCAGAGGGAAATTTCAAATTTACTTCACCTACCGTAAACAGTGGTTCACCGAACAAGACGCAGCTTTGTCTGGTAACATAGTTGGAAGTAATGTGGAGGATGCGTTGGAAAACTCAGAAGGGATTGCCAGTGGAGGTGCTTAATCATTGACCCCCTTGCTCTACCGACTGCAACCCCTTACTAGGTTACAATGCAGGAAGCGTTGTTGAGAAAGAAATGAATATATGAACTTTTATCTGTTTGAGGTGATGGCCAAGAAGATCTAGAATGTATTAATCATAGTATGTGGCCGTTTTATCACGGATGGAGGCTGTAATAGCAAAAATGACAATTTTGTTGAAGAAATTATATTGTGACAATATGAGAATACACATTTATTTTATAATTGAATTTACTTAAGGTATTACATTATTGATCCTATTTAGCCGAACCGCACGGTATATCCTTGAATCTGGTGAACCGTTTAGTTTTTCCTTTTTTCGTCAAGCTTAGGAATGCTGTATAAAACTATTTATGATTTTTACAATATTCTTTATAGCATTTGCTGAGAAAACTTGCATGAGCAACGGTTCGTGGTTCTTCGATCCAGTCAGTGGGCAAGATTGGATAAATTTTGCTTCATGTATTTCCAAAGACTCGGTACGTAAATTGTATTGTTGCAGTCCACATGGCTACTACAGTATAGGAGTTTGTGCAGAAAGCTAGTAAATGCTGTATGTATAACTCAAGTTTGATTATCAGGAAGTATATATGTAAATATGATCTGTTAAAATAAACAATTCAGCATTATGGGCAAAGAATTGGTGAATTTGAAGTGGTTCCAAAATGTCAGTAATTACGAGGTCCTAGGGATGGCAGATGTAAATAAACAGCTTCGTGTTTAACAACATCGGAACAATTAAATTGCAATTCTGTGGTCACATGCTTAGGCGTGAGGCGAGAAGGGAAAAAGTGGCTACCGGACGAATCGAAAGAATTAGTAGATAAAAACGAGAATGAAAGTGGATAGACGACATCAAAAAATAGACGGGGTGGACGATGGAGAAGGCGAGTGACATCAAAACACACACATTTATTGGTAGTTCATTGTTTGTCAAGCTGGATAGTCGTTAGGAGAAACATATAACCTTGAATTCAAGTAATAGGAAACATTAGAAAGAGCGATGTCATCCATACAATAGAACCAGGAGAAGTGTTACGATGGCTGTTTATAAATTGAAGCCACAGAATTGTCAAAAGAATTTATTCTTTGTAGTTCCAATAACAACTTTGAAGGAGCTTTCCTGAATGCGGTGTAAAACTTCTGTGAATACTGCCTCGACAGACAGTGTCGCGAGTGTTTATTTGAAAAAATCTAAATAATACAGGGTGCGGCAGAATTAATGACCCTAAATATAAATCGTTATAAAATATTAATATGTTTATCTAATTTGATAAAAATCACGCTAAACGAAACGTAAGAATGTTTTCTATTAATTATTATCACTATTACATAGAAAGCACATTGAACTCATAACGTTAAAAATTGAATTTAAAATTAGATTGTCCAAAATTAAAAAATCGAATATATAGAAATATAAATTTTATCATAATTTCATATTTCGCGTGATCATACTTACAATATAACCCACTACCAAAAATTAAGCGTATTCCCTATCACTATTTCTTAGAATAAGGCTGTTGCTTTCCTAATTGTTTCTTTATATAGTCGTCACGAGTAAAGTCGCTTTCCTTGTTTCAGTATAATTTTCTGCAACGGTTTGAATGCTGCCGATTAGACAATGCGATGGCCTGTTTGGCATATAGTGAATGAACGTCTGTCGCGTGAACACACAGACACACTACTGTAGAGGAAACTTAAGAGTAAGATTCGCGAGATTTGCCAGAGTATCAGCCGCCAAACGCGCCATCGTCGCAGAAACAATATATAAAAATTATACTGAAACAAAGAAAGCGACTATATTCGTGATGGCTATATAGGAACAATTAGGAAAGAAACAGCCTTATTCTAAGAAATAGTGTTATGGAATATGCTTATTATTGTTATTGGGTTGTATTGTGAATGAATGAATGAAATATTTTATTAGACAAAAATCTGTGCAATGGGAAACGGCACAGCAGATATAGGAATGAGGTATGGTGAACAAAAATAAACGAAAACGAGTTGAAGCGATGACAGTTGTGTACAAACATTGAGAAAAAAGAACAGCGAAAAAAGCACCAAAAATGCAAAGACCTGTAAATTGAACCGTTTACAAGCCGCTATTAACAAGTCTAGTCGTAAAGGGAACAAAGGAGAGAAGACGATGTTGAGACCTGCTAGGAGGCTGGATGAACCGATTGGAGTGTTGAGACCGAGGAGGAGATTGGAGGGCAAAGCACATGATTTGATAAGCTTGATAGCGGCGTTCCTACGTCTATGACTGAGTGGGGTGAAGTCATTACAGTCGCAAAGGGGATGGCAAACAATCCGATGTGCTCTATTTTGAAGTAATTCGAGGGATGTTGTGTCACGCAAAATATAAAATTATGATAAAATTGATATTTCTATATATTCGATTTTTGAATTTTGGACAATCTAATTTTAATTTTAATTTTACCGTGACGAGTTTCATTGTGCTTTCTATGTTATAGTGTCAATTAATAGAAAACATTCTTACGTTTCGATTAGTGTGATTTTTATCTAATTTGATAAATAGAAAAATATTTTATAACGATTTATATTTAGGGTCATTATATTCTGCCGCACCCTGTATGTACCTACAGTATTTTATTCGCCAATTCGAATCACATCAAACAGAAGTTAATGTTAGTCTTACTCTGCAGTCAGTAAATAATTAATTTTTATTTTTTTGAACAAACAATTCTTTTAATTACACCCAACTTTGGATCCCCTGTTGACTGGTGCTAAACGAGATCAACCAAATCAGCATATACGTCTAATCCCTTTGTATTTATGTGTTTCTAAAGCCCTGAACTTCAAATTAACAGCGCCATACATCACCGCATGCAGAACCAGAAGGCTTCATAGAAAGCTTCTGTACCAACGTGCACAAAAGTCTTGATATCAACCCTGTTGATCAAGGAATTTTCAAGGTATTGGGCGACCTAGTGGAAGTGGCCAGGAAGGCATTGAATCTGCTCCGCAGGCGGAAATATTGTCAAGCACAACATGCGTGTAGCTACCACAAGAATGTGTGGAGGAAATCAATTGATGATTTTAATCCAATCGTTTTCCGAATTCAACTCGGAGCTAATGCAGTTTGTACAACCTTTAAATTTACCGCTATTGATTTGAGTGTTTTCATTGGTGGTAAATTTGAATTGAGCTGGATAATTTGCATGAAGTTAAATACAAAATTATTTAATTTTTCACGTATTATAATAATTAATAACTGAAAAATAAATATTAAAAGCTGATTTTGATGTTTATTATAAGACTTTCATACAATTTTAGTTGATAAAACAAAATTTAAACAATATATATGACAAAATATATCGGAAAAATTATAAAACAAAATGATTGACACCGAATTTGAGACGATTGTGACTTATGGGTGTTTAGGATTTCAAATAGTGGTATGCAATGTCATCCTAAGCCTAATCATCATATTTTATATTTTTTCTAACAATTGAATATACAGTGACTTTTGGGACAGAGGGTTTATAAGATGCCATTTTTCTATGAACGCCACCTACAGGGTGTCCCAGAACTAAGTAGGCAATATTTAAAAATTAATTCTCTATTTGAACTAACTGCAAGAACTCCTTATCTATGGTTGCCATTCTTCTCACAAACCGATAACTTTGTGAAATTTTATTTTTTTAGTTTTAGACGCATTCCGCATGCTTAAACCATTTTCTAACTATCATGGCTGGTGAACACCGCATTTAGCTTACATTTGAAGAACGGCAGCAAGTTTTACAGTGGTATTTTAAATACAAGAATACCCGTGAAGTGCAGATACAATGGAAATCCGCTTTTCAAACTGAACCTCTACGTCGAGAAATGATCTCACGAATACATGGCAAGTTCGATAAAGAAGGAACAGTGCAGTCAAACAAAAAAAAAATTTGGTGATGACCCAAGAAAGTCAATCAGACAAGCGTCTTTAGATATGAATCTGTCCAAATAAACAATTCAAAGAATTGTATCCCAATGATGAAAAATTACCTTACTTTCAGTAGGATGGGGCCCCGCGCCATTATGCTTTGGCTGAGAAAAATTATCTCAATGAGAGAATTGGTTTAAACTTCAATTCATGGATTGGTCGTCGAGGTTGTATCGAATACCCTCCAAGAAGTCCATACCTGACTCCATTGAACTTCTTTTTCTGGGGTCAGTTGAAAAATGAGGTCTACAAGGATCCACGTCCACAAACTCTCCAAGAGATTCGGATAAGATCACTACATGTTTAAGAAACATTCCCATGTATTTGTTCTCGAAAGTTTGTCTCTCCGTGATATCAGCGGCCATTACTTAATCGCTGTTGATGGACAGCACTTTGATCACTTGCGATAACAATGATGGATTGTGTTTACTTCTATATTTCATACATTTTCCTGTATCATTCTTAATAAAGAATTCATTTAAAGTCTTCAAGATTTTTTTTAAAACTGCCTACATAGTTCTGGGACACCCTGTACTTTAAATGCTTAATGAATGATCTTGGAGCATTTATCTTGCATTTTACCAATTTCAGAAAACACAACTAGTATTCACTTATATGGTCGGTTATTCCGTGTCAATTGTCTGCCTCTCCATCTCGCTGTTTATATTCTTCTATTTTAAGTAAGTTTGGATTTGGAATTCCCATATATACAGTACATGCACATACTGTATGTTGAAATAGTGAGTGACTAGGTGGACACAACGCGCGCTCAGACAGTATAGACTGTACACTTGTACTAGGAAGTGAATAGTCTGTTCTAATTTGACCTAATTGCTCCTTATATGATTATAGGGAACTTCACATGCAATAACTTTTTAATTGTTGAGCGCGTTCTCTCCTTCTCTGTTATATCGTCGTCGATCTTCTACCCGCTGTGCACTCCCTTCCAATCAATAGATTTTGTTTGTGCGTCGTGTGTTTGAGTGAATGTGATGTGTTGTGTGTGTGCGTCCGTTGGGTGTACCTTTGGTGGCGGGTGGATCTCTTGTCAACAGGCATTTCAGAAAGCGATCTGCCTGTGTCAACACACTAAGGAACGAGATTTTCTCTTCTTTCCAAATGACACTTGGTATACTCTCTTCGTGACGAGGACTCAAATCTTCTTTTACTCATGACTGACATTGAACGTCAAGGGAAATTCGTTTCTCCATTATCCCTTCTGCTCCTCTGCGCCTCTCATAGCGAAGCCTCTGTGCTATTTTTTCTTTTGAAGTTGAGAATTGCAGCAAAACCTGTATAATGTTGTTCCCTGTAAATGTTATCACTGACAAAAAAATAGTTTTTCGACTACTTTTATTTTGATAAAATCAATAAACTATTTAGTATTGTAGACAAATAGTTAATCTGTAATTTAATAGCTATGACTTGAATTTTTTTAAGTGTTTTATTTATTTATTTATTTATTTAATACATGATATACCCAGAGCTAACTGGGAGGAATTGAAAGGGTTTTGCCTTACAATTTTGCAAATGAATCTGATTTGGCGTAGTATCCACTTAATGATGAAAATACTAAATTCAGTATTAGCAAAGGTGTTAGGCAAGGAGATATCTTCTCTCCTAAACTATTCACATCGATTGAGAAAAGAGGGAAATAAATAATGACGCGAATATTTAAACAACCTCAAATCTTCGGACGATATATAGTGATAATAGAAAATGACTTACTGTACGAGCAGCAGAAGGTATGATGAATGAGTTTAACATAGAGGTAAACATGTGGATTAAAAATCAATCAAGCAAAGACAAAGATAATGCACAACTAATAAAGTGAACCAAAAACAGGTCAAGATAAAAGAAAAAGTCGGAAAAGTCAACTGGAGAACCCATACCAATGAGAGGTCGAACTGGAGAAGGCATGATGCGGTCTTTGCCCTGCAGTTGGCTGACACAGGCTGATACAGATCCACTCTTTATATGGGTGGAAAACAATAATGCATCAAAGTGCTAATTATTACCATCATCAACCAAATAACAAAATAACTAATATCAAACAAAAAATTAAACGAAAGCAGCAGTCAGATTCTATGTCGACGTTAGTAGTCTTTTTCTGTAACAAATTGATGTAGCATTGTACCAATCGTCTATTGTAAAATTCATATTACCTTTTCTGTATACAGTGCATTGATTTAGCATTACAGTAATTGTCTATTGTAGGATTCAAATTACCTTTTCTGTATACAGTGTATTGATGTAGCATTGCAGCAATCGTCTATTGTAGAATTCAAATTCCCTTTTCTGTATACAGTGTATTGATGTAGCATGGCAGCAATCGTCTATTGTAGAATTCAAATT
Organism: Nematoplana nigrocapitula; assembly: GCA_032274565.1. Classification (NCBI taxonomy): domain Eukaryota; kingdom Metazoa; phylum Platyhelminthes; order Proseriata; family Nematoplanidae; genus Nematoplana; species Nematoplana nigrocapitula. The sequence goes on from JAUYWV010162144.1 coordinate 17,784, forward strand.
CCCTTTTCTGTATTCAGTGTAAGGATTTAGCATTGCAACAATCGTCTATTGTAGAATTCAGATTCACTTTTCTGTATACAGTGTATTCATTTGACATTGCAGCAATCGTCTATTGTAGAATTCAGATTCCCTTTTCTGTATACAGTGTATTCATTTGGCATTGCAGCAATCGTCTATAATTGTAGAATTCAAATTCCCTTTTCTGTATACAGTGTATTCATTTGGCATTGCAGCTATCGTCTACTGCAGAATTCGAATTACTATTTCTGTATACAGTGTATTGATTTAGCATTGCAGCAATCGTCTATTGTAGAATTCAAATTCCCTTTTCTGTATACAGTGTATGTATTTGGTATTGCAGCTATCGTCTACTGCAGAATTCAAATTCCCATTTCTGTATACAGTGTATTCATTTGGCATTGCAGCTATCGTCTACTATCTATCTATCTATCGAGTGTTCTGCTTTGTCAAGCAGG
>JAUYWV010162255.1:0-18254 GCA_032274565.1 Nematoplana nigrocapitula
CTAAAAACGGTGTGAAACGGCCGTTTTTATCGGGCAGAGTTTGTTTGGTCCGGGTGGGCGGCCGTACCATTGATGCCAGCGGCCCGAAACTTTGCATGAGTGACTCCCTCAAACCTGCTGGTAACATAGCGAGGTGAGGTCGGGGTCAAGGTCAAGGGGTCAGGGTTGAGGTCAAGGAGACAAACAACGGTGTGAAATGGCCGTTCCGAGAAGAAGGAAGCCTCCCATAGAAAATTTCATAAAAAAAGTTGCAGGGCACCTCCGAAAATGGGGGACCGGACTAGGGCATGGTTAGTGTTAGGCATGTACCCAGCAACGCGGGTACCCACTACTAGTATTTAATAATCGTTAACAATCATATATATATAGATACTGCTCGTTGAGAATAATATTGTTGGCCAGCTTTTGGTCTAGACTTTCTCAGTGATCTGTTTCTTCTCAGAATGTCAAAATGTGTGTTTGTGTGTTACTCTAAACTTATCATCTCTTCTAATTTTTGTCTAGGATGATGAAGATCGATTTTCCGTGTACTATAATTTTCGAACAATGCTTATTTTAGCCGTTATTTTAAGGTAGTTTACCTTTGTTCTGATATACGGAAAACAATTAGAGTCGGCGGGTTTCTACAAATGCAGGTGTACATCCTCACCGTTTTAAATGCTCTAGGCTTTTAACTATTCCTTCCTCTAGATTATTGTTTTGTTAATTGTCGTACTATTGTGCTGAAAGCTCTGTTATGAAACATATAACACATGTTTTCTTTGATAATTATTGTAGTTTACACACTTTCACAAAACTGGTTTTGAAATCACGCGTCGTTCTATAACACCAGTATATATTTGAAAATATTAAAAAGTATGAAAACCGTAAATTGTGATGTGTAATTTCATCTGTTACATTTTTAAAAAGCAACCACAAACGATCCATGAGGATGCAAAACCACTGGACAGCAAGACCGATGAAGAGGAAGAAATAGATATTGATTTAAATGATCCTGAAGTTGAAAAGGCGGCTATAAAAATCCAAGCCGGGTTTAAGGGCTTTAGAAGTCGGAAGCAGAACACAACAAAGGTTGGTGTAGCCCGGTAGTGCGTAGTTACACATAGTTTCAACGGGTAGTGGCTTCATCCATTTGGTGAACTGTATATATAGCATGCACATGTTCACTTTTGTCAATTTTGTTGTCACATAGAAAGTCGAGACTGACATCACCTGTAGTAGAATTTTGATGTCTCCACTGAACACCTTTTGACACTTCCACATGGTATATACTGTTTCGTATATTTAGCAGAATCTGCTTTATCCATTTGCATAACATCATTATCCCATTGTGTTATGATTTATATATTTAGTTTGAAATAATATGTAAATATATTTAATCAACTAATGATTTCTTTAACAATCTTGAAATTTCATTTTTTCGGGTGTTAATAATAGATAGTTTTTATGAAAAATTATACAAAGCTAACATTTAATGCAGTTGTCTGCGTAAAGCCACACATTATTCAACGAATTTAAATTCACCACTTTACCACGTTTTAGACTAGATCAACAATCCATTGTCAGTGGTAAAAAAGAATATTGTAGCAACTAAACATGAAATATGTACCACTGAGACAGGTAACAACTGTATAAGTTGGAATGCGATAAAACACAATTTTTAAATTGTCAATATTTTGTTGAATTTACCAGTTGTACTGTAAGAATAGTACATATATTGATTATTCCATTTGGAAAACTCTCTATAACTAGTTATATCGGTTAGGTTATTGATTTTAATGAACAATTGCCATAACACTTCTCATCGTTGTATTTTAAAATCCTGTCAAAAAGATCAATTCGGACAATTTGAACAGACATTTTTATGACATGCTCCTAGAACTTGTTTGCCTTTACTTTCTTGATTTTTAATTTTACTCCTGATAATGGATTGTTGATCTAATCCGAAAGAGCGGTAATTTTAATTCATTGATTACTTAGTAGAATGTGGGATTTGTTCTCTTATTACTAGTCTAGTTTCTAATCTATCATTAATTTATTTTTTGTTTTATTGGAACGTTTTCTTGCTCATATATACAGTACATGTCACTATAATCTAGAATATGTTAGTTGTAGTAGTTACTTTACTTAATTTATTAATTAATATATTTTGCTCTGTTGTTTTCGTAATACTTAGATAATATATTTATAAATCTATTTGTGGATGAACTTTTGATACAGTTTCAGATTTATCTAATAATCTGGTGTAATGAATCTACATTCTAACGTTTTTGATGACTAATAGAATAGTTAAACGTTTTTTGTCTGTACTGGTTTTAAATGGATTTTACAAAGATGTGATAAGTAACCCGTGTTATATCAACTTTGGCAATTATTCTATTGCATTTTGTATTTCTCTGGATAGAAAAACTTTTGCTATTTGAAATTTCTGTCGTTTTAGGACTAACTAGTTGGTGAGTAGTGTGTGTTCGTATTATATTTATTTGCTTTCATACTGACCCTTATTCCCACAGACGGAGGAGAAAGAAGAAGGGGTTGCGGCAGAAGAGGGCGAACCAGTTGTTCAGTTGCCCAGGGATGAGGATCCAGTGATGAAGGACGACGGACCCGAGGCGGTGAGGCCTTAGTACCCTCTCAACCTGCGCTTGCTTGGATCATGGCTTCCTTCCCTATAACCAGCTTTGTTAGATTGCACTTATTGAACTTTGCTGTGCAGTGTAGCACGTGCTTTAGTGTGGCTGCTTCCCTTGTCAATTCTAATTAAACTGGAACAGATATATTTGTAAGGAAGACTGTGTGGTACTACTGCATTGACTTGATGGCATGATGTCGACATTGCTTGGCATGCATAAAACAGTAAAGTGAAACTAGCAATCAGTATGAATTTTTCGTGCAACGCAAACAAAGCGTTCATTAGAAAAAAATTCCTCATCTAAGACTTCAACAGAGCAAATTTAGCATAGTATTTGTAATGCAAAGAGTAAAGCAGACGTAATTGGCACGTCGTAGAATGGTAGGAAATGAATGTGTTTACAAAATGTTACACTTACATGTGGTATGGTACGTTTCCTATATTCATACGTTAATCACGAACCTTTATTTTTCTATATATATATAGTTAATTTATAAAAACAGTTTAGTGAATTATGTATATTAACCTATTGAGTATATATAATATTGTGCATGTTATTTAAAACCCTATACTTCACTTCCACAAGTTAGATTCTTTTTAAAAGAATCCTAATTGTTATATCTCTTAGAAAGCAAATGCACATACGTTCTTCATATCTTTCCAAATGACCTATAATGTTTATTTTTACTCGCCGCTGCTTGCAGTTGTATTTTTATTAAATAGTTTTTTTTAATATTGTGTTTCCTAATATATAACCTAATTTCCTGACCTCTATTTAACCTATTTCCAAGTGTGAACTGCTTTCCGGACACGCGTGCAATGGAAAATTGTATTTTGACCAAATTTATTTATATTCTGTTATGTTTATCTATTGTCTTAACAGCATAGATATTTCTTTTTTGAATATTCAAATCAACGCTTACGTTTTCACCGGGAATTGATTATTAGAATTTGGGACAAACATTTGAGTAGTTAGTCTGTTTTAATAAATGTATTTTAATATTTTAAAATATAACCATTTATCAAATATCTTGTTATGAAGAGTATTTTTTGCAGTCTCACGCAGAATACAGACGTTTTTATGTAGCCAGGGTGATTTAAAATTAACCGCGGTTTTATTTTTAATGAGTATGTTTTTATTAACGGTTCAATAAACATTGGCGATGAGCGCCATTAGCTGCAATTGTTTTGCAGTTCTGAGCTTTGTCATCTCACTCTCCAGAATCCCCTATGGTTTTGCAAGAAAGACGTTGGTTCAATAATTTTTTAACATGTTTGCAATCGCTCCTTTTACAATTTAGATAAAAAGAATCTGTCACAAATAAATGTTTCTATCTGGGCTGTTTTCCATTTTTTGATTTGCGACATGTGGCCTTACGTTGTCGTGATGGAGTAGTAGTACACGTAGCTTTCCTCATTTATAACTCTTATGGCAGTCAGAAGCTCGTACATGGAAAGAAATGCAATCATTTCACTAAAACAATGAACATAAGCAGCCTCTCTTGGGTGAAGCTCTCTCCATATTTTATCTACGAGATCTCGCCTTTTCTCAGATGATTGTCGTTGTTGTTGTTGCCTCTCCCGGACTGAATCCATGACCTCAGTCTCAGAGACTGATCCCCTCAAGGAAAACCAGAACCAGGCTCCCCGTCCCCCCTCCTCGACGACAGGACCGCCAAAGTCGGTCGACCTCTGAACTACCCACCGAGAGCAGACCTCGACGACGTGCCTAATAGTCTCAGCGACACCTTCCCTATCTGGTGTGTGTAGGCTCTCACTAGAGTTGAGTGACTATAGTTCTCAGCTGGGCCAGCATAGCGCGTTTCTTTCTGAGTCCTCAAACTTGATGAGCAGGTGGTATCTCCTGAAGTTTCTTTTCCATTCCTTGTTAGCCTCACTCTTGATTGCATCCTTGGCCGCGCGGAGGCTGATGGGACATGAGCCTGGGTCTTTGATCTGCCTTCTTTCGCTAAAGCGTTCGCGCGTTCGTTTCCTGGTATCCCCACATGACTTGGAACATAATGCAGAACAAGGTTGGCTTCCTTATCAGTGATTGATTTAATGCTCTCCGAGATGCTATCACCGAAGGTCGTCGACTTCCCGTGCTTCCGATCAAATGATGTTCGTGGTCCTTCTTTATATTCCTTGCACACTTCATAAATTCTTCTTAATAATATTGTATTACCCGCCAATGCCTTGACAATAATTTCATGAATAATTTATTGTACACTTGTAATCATTTCTGTGTAATGTCTCAATTCGTACAACACGTATGTCAGATTCAGATACTTCCATGATGAAATTATTTAATTTGAAATCAATATTTTGAAAGTTGTGTGTATACGTTCTATAATATACGTCATAATCTTGTTATCCTTGAAATCTATGGATCAACAATGTGATTTTATGAGAGATAGCTTATTATAAACATAGACTTATATAGATATTAACTCTGATTCGAAAAACGCGGTTATTTTTAAATCATCTTATATCATAGATAGAAATTTTGTGTTTTGTTGTAATTTACGAATGTTGACCAACTACTTCTCTACAGGAACAGGAAGCAGAGGAGGGAGATAAAATTGAGGAAGTCAAAGAGGAGACAACTGAAGGCGTCACAGAAGAAAAAGACGAAGTGAGATCGTGCAGCTTACGAATTAATCAGCTACTGACACACTTATATGCACCTCATTTAAAACATTGGACTAAAATTATATCTTAATAACTAGATCTAAATTGAAATCAATATTATACTAGAGACGGTGTTTTATCACAGTTTAACTGGCCCAATAGATCGAGATATATTCTATCGGTAACCTACTTACTACTTTCATTATTATTATATCTTTCTGCTTCTTGTGGCATAACCGCATCTGCTTTTATTTTATTAGATGTGACACAATTTGTATTGATATTTCATTGTTTCCTTTTTTCTCGTCAACTCTACAGCACTAATATATTTACATGTGTTGCACTATTATTTTGTTTAGCAAATAATGTTCAGACAAAATTCATAAATATTTTTTCAGTCTATCGTAAATAGAAGAAGTTCACAATAAGATATTTTGTAAAAACATATTTTTATCGCGTAGTGCAAAGGATAATAAACTGCACTCAGTACTAACATACTCTATTTGAAAAGTCATTTTCTGTCTGATCAAGCCCCAATTCTAAGCACAATCGACGCGTCATCGCGTATATAAAAAGCCGAAGTAAGCAACACACCTATTTGGTATGGGCGAGTCTGAAGCGCGCCTTTGGTCAATCGTGTAAAACTGGACAGTTCCACTGGGGCTGGATTGTTGGTTCTAATATCCTTGATATCAATCACTGTGTCTCCTGCTGACGCGTTTGCAGTGCATGCGCACTACTGCATAAAAGTGTTGCACTGTTTCTTCGTATTGGTTACACCGGCGACAGACGTCGGTGTCACTTTCGCCGATTCTTACATCGAAACTACCTAAATGGCGTGACTCTCGATTTTATTCATTGATTCATTGAGTGAACTTTGTCTGCCAGCAACCCCGCAGCCTGATCTGCCACTTTATTTCCTTCAAGGCCAACGTGCGCAGCCAGAAAGAATCCCATAGGATTTGCTTTGCACAAGGAGGAGAGCTATTAGGAGTTGAGAGCTCCAGAAGATACTCCAAACACTCGCTTCAATTGTGGTCTTTCACTGAGATTTTTGTCAGTGCAAATGATGACAGTGCATTTCTGATTAATTCATAATCTTCAGATTTGCTGGCGAAGTAGGCTAAACTCTATTTTAATCGCCGCAGTCTGCACTCGGTCTCGTTTTAGCAGTCAGTACTATGGACCTCCATCTTCTGCTGATCATAATGTAATCAATTTGGTTACGAATCCTGTCTCCTGGACTTGTCCACGTGTACAGCCTCTCTCGGATGTTGTGGGAATAATGTGTTGCTGACCACTAGAACATTTGTAATGGAAAAACCTCATAAATTGCCACGTTTATTTCGCCCCCTGAACCCATACCTGCCAATGCTTGCACTTCCCTTCATAGTTTTTCCGAGCTTCTCGTTCCATGATGATATATCTTTTCGGTATGTTGTCTAACACATCTTGCAATGCTCCATATAACTCAGTTATTTCATCTTTATATAAGTCTTTTTATAAGTGCATGCACCTGTACAATCGCGATGTTGATGGTTTTGCACTAACTCGAAATATAATTATTCTCTCATTTACGGGATTCTATCTAGAACTGACTTTGAAATTTTATTCTGTAAACAAACAAAAAAGGCTGGGCCCGAAAAAGAGATAGAGCGGTTCTGCTTCAGTCAAATGTTAAGGGTGTTTGTTAACTTACATGTTATTGGGGCAGATGGAGTTCCCGTGTAGAGACTGCAAATGATTGGATCAGGACATTTTCCACACATGTATTCAAGAAGGGCGTGATTTGGCAAATGAGGTTATTTAGATTGACACACTTTTCCACAATGTTCCTGAGGACGTTTCACAGAATCAGAATTTATAAGTGGACTCTGACTTCGCATTTCATCATATTCTTAAGTACTCAAACACTGACATCCTTTGGAATATCTTCGGTTATACAAATATGGGGCAGAATTTTCACTCGATCAACAGAGAATGAGATACTTGGAAGAAAAATAGCGAGTGTATTTAAAAATGTTTAGCAGCACAAGACTGTTTGTAGTCTGTCAATCACGCCATGTGATTTTGTGGCACGGTCATGCAACTGGCGGATGTACAGTAACTGTGGGTGACTCTTTTTTTACATATATTTTCTATAATACTTTTCACAGGTCATTAAGACGATTAATATGGCTGTACCCCGTCTTAATTAACTTCTACGAGAAAACTATTAATCATAGAGTACATAATACGTAGAGGTTCAACTCAAAGTAAATTAAAAATACAGTTAAATTTTCAAAATATTTTTCATTTTACATTGGGCAAAAACATTAGCTTATTTTTTTAGCTGTTAGTAATCCATAAAAAATACTATTTAATGTATGATTACACTACTTTTTAACTACCCAATACATCTAGGTATATGTAAGGCGTAAATGAATCATATGATTTTAGAAAAACTTTAAAAGAGAATCCTAATGGTAACCTCGACTCGCCTCACTTTTCCATCTAGGAAGTTAAGGTCGAAGAAGAGGTAGCACAACCAAGTGAGCAGCCAGCGGAAGCCACTGAAGAAGTGAAGGCAGCTGAAGAGGATGAAGTGAGACGATTGGCCTGTACACTGGGATGTGTTACAGTTATACTGCTGCTAAATACATATATCCGCAAATTTAGGCGTTCACATTTGGTATATATTCAGTAGCTTGACATCTAACCATCACTAATTCGCGAGCATGTTATAACTAATAATGGTTTAACAGACGGCATAAAATTATGTTAACAAGAACCGGCAGGCAGCAAGTACAAAGACGCTTCTTCGTCATATTCTCCCCCCCCCCCCCGACAGACACACCATCTTATGAAATGCGCGGATACTTCCATTGTTTATACCAAGTTTAGGAATCCGGTCGCAAAATAAATTTGGATTTCTTCCTCAAAATGATCACAAAACACTACTTAATTCAAATCGCCTTTTAACATAAACGTGGCATACTAAACAACATACAGGCACTTTTATATTGATCCAAGGACGCATCGATGCGACGTGATCGATTACTCGTTTTACAGCGTTCCTATAACAGGGTCTGTCTGTATATCTCCGTTTTGTTTGAAGTGAATTTGAATTATTAGGCAATAATCGATAATGGCGGCGTTTATTAAAAGTTTAGTTGCCAGTATACTGTTAGATTAACAATTGAGGGTCAGTTAAAAAATATACTAAAATGATTTTTAGGTGCTTTCTTATTGTAGAGTACACGTAGCAGTTTATTCTTATATATATATATATATAGGAACTATTTGGAAATATTTTTTTATACCGGTATAGTCTGCTCCGTTATCAACAAATATTGAACAGTTTAGAATGGAAATCAGTGAAGTTTCTTGTCGGCTGCTACCAAGAGATTACCATATTTTCTTATCTTGAGCGGCAAAACCTGGCGTCGCAAGATGTGAAAGGAACCCAAAGAGTAATATGGAACCAGTATTCAGAGTCGGCTAAAGAGTGCAGAGCAAGAAGTTGGATACTGTGTTTTAATGTGGTTGAGTCTATCTGGACTATATACGTGCTGCTTGCTGACCTGCAGTAAAAGCAAAATAATTGCAAGGTTCCACTATAAAAGGCCGACAGTGGGATCGTTGTAAATCATGAGTAGTGATATCCAAACACACATAAACTGGTTGGTTATTCCGCCAAATTACTATAGCAACGTTGATACCTGTGATTCAGTGTTTTGTGTGTGAGCTATTCGGCAGTATTTATAGCTACAAAAAATGAAAATATCAGTTTTTTATTATTAAAAGTAGGTTAAGTTCCAAAGTTTTATCATTATTCTAAAGTGAATTGTAATAAAGATCAGATAACGAAGACACATTTGGATAACTAATTCGAAGTAAAAAGAGGAGTACCAGGCTCATATATGATGTGACCAGTTTCGATTATGTAGCATAATAACGGCGCTTCTTATTTTCGCCGTGTTTTTAAGTAGTTTAATATAATTGTTTAAATGTTTCATTATTTGTTAATATTTGCTTCATTGTTTTCACTTAGTTTACATGTCTGATGATGATTATGCTACATATTGGAAACCGGTTACATCATATATAAGGTAATACTGTAAATGTTCACCTTGAGCCTGGTTCTCCTCTCTTACTTCAAATTGTAATAAATTGAAGAAACCTAGCAGGTTTCAAAAAGATTGTAAAGAACGCTGCCAGGATGGAAAGATACAGTGAGAATTCATTTATGATCATTCTCATCTGTGAGTATTGCACGCATTAGAATACATCTACAGTATACCATTCTTAACTCCAAATAACTATTATAAAACGACTATTTAACAGCTGTTTGTTATGTGACTTAGATTTAGTCAAAATTCTAAATAGGTATTTTAACTTGTAACCGACATTCATATAAAATTTAGCATTGCTTATTTAAAAGGAATACAATGTATGGTATAGAGATTCATTAACGACAGTTCAATTCAATAGCGGCAAGTGCAAACTTTACCGACGGTTAATATGTGCATAACGGATCCTGATCTTCTATATCTACATTTCTATTTCAATAATAATTATCATGACAGCGCGTAAGTTAATTTAAAAGTACATCAAGTTGCTTCAGGTTAGTTTGGGAAGACTGAGTTGAAGACAAACTTCAGCCAACTTTCTGTTGAGGTGTGTTTTATGTTAATATTAATTTTATGCGACTATACTGTACAAATAATGTAGTATTTACAGTTTTGGCACAGTCTACGTTATATAAGGCTGTGCGTTATTTTAGGAATTCCCTGCGTTATACGTTACTATTTTCAACTGCTACCCTTTTCTGCGTTATTTTCGCATTTGAATCAATGCTTGCGCGACCTTAAACTGTCAATAGGCAGCAAAGGCAACCTGATCATGCACCAATAGAGACGAGCATGCTATCTAAGCCGAACTGCAGTGGGCGCGGTAGACTGCAATTACCTCAACAACTGCAAGTCTAATAAAATCAATGTTTCCTGATCCCAAAATAGCAAAGCACTTTTCATGCGGTCGACAGACACATTACATTATGCGCTAACGACGCTGGTAATCCACCTTATTTACAGACGCCTATTAGAGTGGAGTCGAAAATAAATCGCCCATTTGTAGTCGGAAAGGCGTATCGCAGGTCAAGGTCTCCAGTTTTAAAATCCCAAAGAAGAACAATTCACACTCTGACTATGTTTACGTATTTTACGAAATGTACATAAAATCTTAGCATTCGTTATTTTGGTTTATCAGCGTTATTATTTTCATAATGTGCATTACCAGCACTGCATTTAGATTTCGTTACTTTTTCGGTAGTTCAGTAGGTTATCACAATATAATTCTTTAGTCAGCGAATTAACTTACGGGCGCTAACTGTCACATTGATTGAAATAGAAATGTTTATATATGTAGAATATCAGTTTCCGTTATGCACATAGCCTATTAGACTCCGGTAAACTATGCATCTGCGTTACTGAATCTCTATTTGCCGATATATATAGAAACTCATTTTACTTAAGTGACTCGGCTTTTGCCGCATGCTTCCTAAGATGTGCCATTAATGACTACAGAAAAACCTGTACGTATAAATTCTAAATTCAAAAGTCTTCTTTCTGTCTTCTGGTGGTAATGACTATATATATCAACAGGACTTGGTAATAATGAATTGCAACAAGAATTCATGTTGCTATTCACAGCGACTGACCACGGAATTTTTCAGTGTTCGATCGAGTCGTTTTGATGACTGCATCTCAGTACTTTTACATGCGAAAAATGAATAATTGATGAAGTCCCCCGAGTGATTTCATATCTATTTCTCAGAAACATTTGAAATGAAATTTTCATATTAAATACGCGAAATTATACTGTACAATTTTGCGGAATCCCTTAATATCTGGCCTAATAATTCAGTATTGTAGAATGAAAAGAATAATTACATCTTAGCATAATAGAAACGGTTCTCATTGCTTCAAATTAATTCTGAAAAAAGCTTTTGATGAGCAGGTGCAGCGGTTGACATACAAATTGTGTCAAATCTGCTTAATCAGATAGTTTCTCGGGCATACGATGGAATACATTATACAAAAAGTTTCGTCCTTTTTTAACAAAATCAATATTTAGGATTGTTTTACTGTCCGTGATTTCTCTTTAAAGTGAAATAGATTTCCAGAATTAATTAAACGACAAGTGATATTCACTGTTTACAATTACACGTGCTCAAAACTGAAGACTGTTCTTAGTAGTCAAGTTATTTTTTGCAGTTCATTTTTACTGGGAAAACCGGAGATATTTAGCATCGTTTTCACTTACAGTTCAGATAATATACTGTAGAACATCAACCACGCCACTAGCAGATTTCCTCAATTACTTCGAAGTAGTTTTTATTATCAATCTCATATGCTAAATAAAAACATTCATACAACTTAACAGATTCTAAAAAAATGTCATGTAATGTGTCTAAACCAGAGAGATGGAATCATGCTATATATTAATCATAGTTCAATATCTTTGGTCTAAACCAATATGACGAATGATATTATCTTATGTGCCACTAAATATTTTCAGGTAAACAAATATATAAATTAGATACACTAATCAGAACAACATAAAATAATTTTCTACACTACTAGCCCGTTATTCGAGACTAAAGCAGCAATTTCTTATTTCAAACATTGCCATACTACTAACAGTAGCGTTAATGGAGATGCGGATCAAATATATTTCCTTGGTTTCAAGAAGGAGTATACTTTTTTTAGTTTGTTTCCCAATCACTTCGACTGACATTTGTACAATGCTTTCTCGTTTATTCTTCAACTATATGTCATATCAGGAGGAGGCAGATGCTACGAACTTTTGATAAATTATACATCGTATAACAGAAAAATTGTTTCACATGAAATGTTTCATTATTTTGGCACCTCAAAAGTAATATTAATAAGTAGACCGCTATAGTCCTTGGTTTAACCTTTTTGTATTCTATGCTACTGAATCGTATACAATCTCATTGCATGCCAATGCGTTAAATTAACTTTTTAATCTAGCAAATTCTTTGAAAATTAGGAATTCAACTATTCTAATAATAATTGACAAAACATTCAAGAGATCCGATAGTGTACAAAAAGACTTTGATGCAAGCTCAGATTTTAATGCATACTCACTGAAAGACTCAGGAATAGTGCAACTGCTTTTCAGAAAACACAAAAATATTTAAAAAGGGTGGTATGAAGTTGATTAATATCTGAAAGGTATTATGGAAAGAAAATGATTTTTGAATAATGCAAAATGTTATAAGAACAGATATGGCTCGCAACAGTAGTTAGCTAGACAAGATCGAAGAAGTTCAATAAGAACAAAAAACTTCATCACCTTTGTGTACCTTTGGTACATATTAATCTCGTCAACAATAATTGTACTATTTATTTACTCTTAGTAAATTTTGGGTACAGCTTGCTTTCGTTGCAAAATTAAGGTAAATGACGTCTAGTTGTATACTATATTACAAAAAAACGCAATTCCTATAGCCATAACTGTATCTAAATTTGTTTACGTCTAGACACAAAAAAGTTCAACCGAGCTGAGCTGCTACATAATTGGTCAGTTTAAATTTGAAAGTTTTATCTGTTTATCTAGGATCGTAATTTTAGCAATTGTGTTTTTGGGAATGTACAGTAGTAGTGTACTTTAGTGAGATTTTAAACTTGTCCCACTTTTCCAAATTTTCCAATTTGAAGTAATAATTTTCCCCAAGACAGTACGGATGCTCTTATTACGACCTTTCGACTAGTTACAGTAGTCATCATGAGGCGAAATGTAAAGTGTGATGACACATCAGGGTGTATATATGTGACTGTGGAAAAAATTAGCGTAATTACAGTTCAAAGTGTATAATAGATGGAGTCATTTGGCCAGTTCGTTCTGTCGAACATTAATCAGCGGTTCATGGTTATTGATTAGAATGTTTTCTGCTATGCGTAGAGCTTCCAACAGCGTTATCTATGAATGAAGCGAAAAATATCGATTATTTCGTATACGATATCTATGATGATCCTTTATGTAGTTATTGTATATTTTTCTCGGCTTATAGCGGTGTTGTTGAGCCCTGGTTGTGAGTATATTTGTCGCTTGTACCCAATCATTTTAGGTGGCATTACAGCCGCGTGCACAGTACAATTGAATTGGTAGACGACATGATTTTGGTCGTGGGTGGTTGGTTCGAGTCTTACGCTGAACATGTTACCCTAAATTTTGCTCCGCATAACTTGTTTCGATTCATATAACTAGAGAAGTAGTGTTCCATAATTTGGTGAATTTCAGGAAATCGGTCGTGAGGCATGCCTACAAAAGTACATATGATATTACCAAAGAATGACTAACTTGTAATGGAATGGAAAATCACACTGTGAATAGGAGACGAGTATATACTGTACTGTCTGGATCGGAGCGACAGTCGGAGTCCTCATTTACCAGTGCACTTTAACTTGAGAGAATATTTACAAGTTACTCTGTTACAATGTAAATCCTTCAACTTCCTTGGATCGCACATTACTAATAGGCTAGGGTGGATGTGCTCTTGAGGTCCAACACAGGCTAGCAATGACAAAAACGGTAGTAATGGATCTGATGAAGATTTGGCAGAGTCACCATATTGCCAAAAACCAGAAATACACTTGATGAAAATTTTTGGTCTTCAGCATCGCTCTATATTGATTTGAGAGCTGGACACTGACACAGAATGAAAAATCTAAAATTAGCGTCTTTGAATTATGGTGTTGGCGACGTATGCTGGCTTTACATGGAAGGATAAGAAAGCAAATAAATATATCTTCGAGCAAATAAATGTATCTTCGAGCAAATAGACCAACCTCAAAGCCTGTTCAACATCGCACAGAAAAGAAACCTTCAATATTTTCGACACATTAATATGAGAGATGTAACAATCTAGAAAAGCTGTTCAAGGAAGGGAAAGTTGATGGTTTACGGGGAATTGGAAGGACTAAAAATCAAGACGGATCGATGTCATCTATGAAACCACAGACCTCAGAGTAACATCACTTAACAGTTTGGCCATGGATCGTGAGCGTTGGGCAAAATTCGTGTCTAGAGTCACCAGGGCACCGCATCCGAGCTGAAGGATACACGACGACAACACTGCCAAGATGATATCAACCTAATGTCTTCAAATGAGAATGAGTTGCACTCAGGTGTACTGCTGTGATATTGTGGGTTCTGGGACATAACTAACACAATTCATTCGGAGCTAGAATCCTTCTTGACACAATAAGTTGAAAAGTAGAGAAAGGTAGACCAGAATTTCACACGAAACCAGGGCCACGAGTAAGCTCGAAACTCGGTGAAAATAGAAAACAAACTTGCAAATAACGAGAACTGCGTGGTACTGGTCACATTGTCGTCAAAACGAGACAATCTAAGCTCATGGAAAAGTGGCAAACATAACCAGGTCAGAAAAAGTTGTCAGGCTTGGCTTGAAGGATTAGAGTGGTGAAAGACATGAATGAATTAGTTAGAGTTGATGACTTTTCTATGAACGCACACATGTTACGCCGCCTAGAGGAGAAAAGTGATGGTAATTCCTCGCATAAGATTACATGAGACTGTGTCCTATGTTATATATTAAGTCATTGTTTTGAAAAACAATTGGTCCAAAATTTAGTAAAAACTCTATTCTATTTTCATTTTAGGCAATAGACGAAGAATCCAAAGTTGAAGAAGGTAAAAAAGAAAGGACTAGTTTTACATGCATATAATGTGTTTCAATATATTTTAATTATTTTCAAAAACTTTTGCGATGCAATTTTGGTTTGCCAAAATTGATATTGTAAAGAAATGATTTTGTATAATGAATATGTAGTTTTGCGTAAATTTACAGAATGTTGCGCTATCATCACCCAAACTACCAACAGCCCCAACACAGCTCCTAGGAGGTTGTTCCTTGTGTGGTACAGTGGTTGGGCACATAAAGAGAGAGAGCACTCCTCTACACATGTAAGGCAAACACCGTAGGTGTTGGTTGGTAACTGCTGATCAGAGACATGTGGCTGCACCAAAACTAACGGGGGAATCAGATCATCACAGTGACACCTTAAGTGTTGTCTTGCACAATCCAAAAGCAAACCTGGACTTTCGTGGAGTCCCTATGGTCACTAAAGCATTCAGAGTGAGTCCAAAAACGAAACAAATATATAAAACACACCGGAAGATGCAAGGTGCTAAGTTATTTTGATAAGCATAGTGCATCCTCGTTTAATTCTTGCCTTTTGCACCATTAATCAGTTTCAGTGAACGAGCCGCTTGACTTGGGAAAATATGGAAAACGTTTTCGAAAAATATTAGTCACTAGTTCGAAGAAATTGCATTTTCAGACCATACCAATTAGTGTCAGAGAGAAATAACAAATAAGTTACATTGCAAATATCT
Organism: Nematoplana nigrocapitula; assembly: GCA_032274565.1. NCBI lineage: Eukaryota > Metazoa > Platyhelminthes > Proseriata > Nematoplanidae > Nematoplana > Nematoplana nigrocapitula. The sequence goes on from JAUYWV010162255.1 coordinate 15,695, forward strand.
TCGAAGTTTAAATGAGCTCATATTGATAACATTTGTGTCTGATGTTGATGCACGATACATGAATATGTTTTCGCAAATGGGTAGATTTTATCTTCCTACTAACAGAGGCCTGACAGGTTGTGAATATTTAACTGAGAAACGTTACGTCTGAGTGGAATTAAGGTATCTACATTTATTTACGGTTATATTGCGGCAACTGATTATCTCACAAATCGCAACGAAAACGTTTTATTATTTGAAATATATACATTTATAAATTCACTTAATTAAGAGTTTTAAATTTTACAAATATTTTATATAATAAAAAACTGTTCTTGTATTTTGTTATTATATAGAAGTCAAGACTGATGAATTGACGAATGAAGAGGGTTCAGAAGAAAATCCAGAAAAAGAAGAGGCGGCTTTGAAAATTCAAGCCGGATATAAGGTGATTATTTGTATTCAACAATCATGGTAACATGCCTCAGCCTGTTAGTGCCAAAATTCGCCTTCTTGTCCTTGCCTTTTCCACTTGCTGGAAGAGTACCAGTAGGATCTCATGTCCGTCTCCCATATGGCCATTATTCTACATCATAGTTTCCATTCAGTGACTCTTTTAGTCCACCGATTACCCTTCTATGTGATCACATGTCCAGTTCGCTTTGTGAATTATGTCTTCTACTTTTGTGGTGTTCCTGGTGACTGTGTTGTTTCTCCAGTGCTGGTCTTTTCATTTCTGTGTCAATATCCATCTTTCTGAGTCTTATGGTATCGATGGTAACACACAATGGTTAAATACTTGTTTTCCGCTGATAGATAGGTCGCTGTTTAGGAGAGTGGATAACTTCTACTACTAATTACACTATCTGTAAGAAAGTTTATAATTTTATATATATATAAGTCAATCTGTTTGGGGTTGCCGCCCAGACCGCTGGTCTCACGGACCCAAAATTTTGAATGAGTGACCCCTCAACCCTACGGGTAACATACGGGGGGAGGGGGCGAGGTCGACCTCTTTGGTCGGAGTCAAGGTCAAGGGGTCAGTATGCTAAAATATAGCGTTAAATCTATTGACAGTGTGAGCGCTGACAAGCCAGCCAATCAGAGGCCGTGCATGCGTAGCTGCCTGCGGCGTGTCACTTGCTCTCACCACCTCTCACCACTCTCACAGTCTCACCACCTTTCGCCGCACTGTCAATAGCACAGTAATTTCCTCCCGGGCAACGCCGGGTATACCAGCTAGTTTTATATATAGTGATCACTTGCTCCACCAAAGGCAGTGCAGAGTGCAAGTCGTAGTAAAAATTTAGTAAAGTAGTCTTTCCATTAGCCCGGAGCTGGTTTCTGATCTGTCAAAATCTAACTGTATTTTCTGTTCCTCTTTGTATATTTTCAAGGGATACAAAACCCGAAAAGATATGGCAAGGGAAAAACATGCTGCGGCGAAAGCTGTAGAAGAGAGTGAAGCGCCGGATGTGACAGAAGAACCAGCCGCTCAAGCTGTGCCCGAAGAAGAAGCTGAACAGGCGGAGGAAGAGGTGACAAAGGCTGCTGAGGACGAAGAAGAAGAACCCGAAGAGATGCTCGGCGCTGCACAGCCTGAGTCAGAGGCAGAGGAGGAACCGGAGGATCAGGAGGAAGCGGCGGCGGCGGCGGCGGTTGAGGAAGTTTCTGAGCAGCCTGTTGCTGCTGAGGAAGAGGTCAAGGAAGAGGTGGAGGAAGAGGTCAAGGAAGAGAAGGAATAGCTTTGCAAGTGTCTTTTCGAAGAGTTATGCAATATAATCGAATATGAACATACAATTCGTGACACCGTATGTAAAAAGTTATTACTTTCTGTCAAGAAGTAATCCTTCATGTGAAAATTAGAGTATTGTATTTCCAGTAAAATTTGATTGTGTTATTCGCAGCTATATACAGTATATATATAACTACTTACGTCGGGCTACGTTATATGCTTTTTTATTTGCTGAGATGTCATCTAATGGACTTATTCAAGTCACAGAGATTTTGTGATATCGTGAGAAAAATTCTTCCTTGTTCGAAACTGAATTCCAATCAGTTTATCCACTTGTAGAACAACATGACAGATGTGGAAATCAGAGCCATAAGTTGTAAATTTATTTTAAATTTAAATTTTTATTAAGCCGATTTTATTTGTAATGTGCTATTTTGTCTGAACTACTGAATTTGTATGCGTTGAGTTCTGGTTGACCCTGTAGAATTTAATCACAATAAATATCAAACTGATAATATTGTTTATTTCAATAATTTGTTTTTAATATTAGAGAATCTCCTTTTTCTGCTAATGCAAATTTGAATATTTTGAAATTCAAATATTTTTATTAATTTCGATAATATTAGAACATTTGAAATTTTAAAAAATCGAATAACTATTTATCAAAATATTTTTATTTTATAGAACAAATAACAAAAGATTAATAAATAGAGAGAACTGCATTGGAACAAAATTTTGTTAAGCCTAATAACACAAAACTCATTCTTGACCCGGTATTCATCCCGAGTAAGCCTCTTGCCTTCCTTAGCAACGACATTTCGGCAAAACGAACTCGCCCAAACAGGT
>JAUYWV010162366.1:0-18254 GCA_032274565.1 Nematoplana nigrocapitula
GTACTAAACATGTCAGCTCTCTCAGAATGATAGTTTAGGATGAGACCCGAACACACACACACACACACACACACACACACACACACACACACACACACACACACACACACACACACACACACCACAGCCTTTTCTATCAAGATTGATTAGGAAAGATGTCGAAACTTTTCTCTATTTTCGCGGATCCGCCTTAAAAACCCATTTAGCTAATGAAATTGAATAGAAAGGGGACGTTTGCCAGATTGGATACCGAAAAGAATGTCAACATATTTAGCGCAGTTTGAGAGAAAATGTTTCAAAGAAAAGCAGGCAATATCTGGAGAAGTTTGTTCTTGAAATCGTTTAAGTTCATTTGCTTGCAGAACTGCTGCAGTATATACTGTAGATGTCTGGTAGCAAAATACCAAAACAAGTGTTAGTGAAGAAAGGGCTCAAAATAAATGAAAAAAGTGAAGAACTATAGATTCTCACTGACCGAAGGGAATATCTCCTAGTTTTCTGTTGTTGTAATTCCCGGTCAAGAGGACGCGTCAGCGCCCCGACCTTCTCGGGGAAAGGAAGAGAGAGATGAAGGTAATAATAGAGAAAAGGAGAGGAAAGACAATGGATAGCGCGAAAGGAAAGAGAAGGAAGGGAGAAAAGATTCGCTAACGACGCCGCTGCACCACCCACAGAACAGCTAAACATAGAACTGGGAACAGCAAGAGTAGTTTTCACGAGAAAGAAGTGGAGTGGGTTCAGGCACGTGCGACGAAACACCCCCATCTGAAGCCGACACTTGAATTGGACTCGTTGGACAGGAAAGGCCAAAGATATATTGCCAAACTCCGAACATGCAAATGTCCGCTTACGCGCAGCACACTGTTCCGGATCGGTAGAGCTACGAGCACAGACTTACCAGAATGCGGACAAGAGGACACTGTGGATCATCTCCTAGCACAATGTCCAAACTATGAAGAACCCCGGTGCAGAGAGTGGGGACCCTTTGCGGTGCTCAAAGATATCCTCGACCAACCTGCACCCAAGATTTTGACCTAACTCAGGCGGGTAGGGAGGGAGGATCCCCGGTCGACCCTCTCCCACCGGCCCGGCCCTAGGGCCGTCCGGAGTGGCGTGCAAGAAGAGAGATAAAAAATGAGGGGAGAGAGAGGTGGAAAGACAGAAAGAGATGAGAAGAGGGGAAGACATGAAGAGAGGAAAAGAGGAGAGAGAAACCGTCGGAGGTTCCAGGAAATGCAGCAGTTTGCCTGTCGGAGCAGGACACCCCCGCCATGAGAAGGCGGCTGAATGGGGGCCGAATATCTGTATCGATTGTTAGGACGATAGATTTTGTAAACGTATTTTTTCAGAGTTTTTACCTAAAAGGTATTTAATTACTTTGTGTTAATTCTGTTAGAACACTCTAATTCATTTTAACCTAATATCGCTATTATCGCTCGTATAAATAATCTTTATTCACCGCAAATGAATTTGTTTTGCTGTTTATAAGGTAAATTTTAAGGCAATCATAGTGAAAGATCGATTATGACCGAAACTCTTACGCCAAACGTTTCAATTAACCCCCAATTTCTGTACATAAGCAACAAAACTGGACGAAATATTTTAAATTCATAAACTCCAAATTTCAAATGTGGACTGATTCTATTTTAAACAACTAGATAAATCATGAATCTGTATAACTAACCTCGTATACTCATCTTCCAGTAGATTGGGATGAGGTGTGTAGAATTTGACGGCAAATCGGAAAACCAAGTCCTTTCCTTCGCCAAACTGATTCAGTAGAGATTTTGAGTGGTCCAACCAACACTAGAAAAGAGTAGAACAATATAATTTTTATAAAATCCCAAAACCTGAGAGAATCCTTGTCAAAATCAAAAGAATATTTAATTATTATGTAGTCAATAATCAATTTTTTATGTGGTATAGTGATCAGGATCCACAACCGAGTCTGGCAATGCGATCCCTATTCTTGACTTCTTAACTGCAATTCCAGCATATTCAAGCTTTTAACGACTTGCTTTTCTGCCTGAAGCGCACTCTCTGGTTTCTATCTATCTATCTGTTGACCTCGCCCCCCGACGCGTCTTGTTGAATTGCGCCGGGCCCCCCCCCCCCACTTCATCGTCATCCGCTAGCGCCCTTCCCCATCTGGCGACGAGATCCATCGCTAACGTTTTCCAACAACAAAAAACCATCGCCACAGCATTCTTACCATTGCCAACTTCTTTTGTGCATTTGAGTGTGTCTGACACCCAGCATGAAACCATACACTTATAACTTTTAGTCTTTCTTTCCCTTCGCTTATCTATTGAGTCAAATCCTTCCTCTCTTATTGTTGTGCTTCTAATATCCACGCAGGGATGCCGCAGTCCCAACTTTTGATTCCGATCTAGTTACTATTCTCTTCATCCGCTCTGTGAACAACGTCACCGTCTCTCCTCCACTCTTTGCTATTGCTTTTATGCTGACAATCTCGTACATTGATTACCCATTCCTTTTTTTCCCACGCCTCTGAAAGCTCCTATCTGTGCTTTGTTCACCATCCAAGTGTGAAGTGCCGTGAAGCATAATTCCGCCCTCCTCTCTCACACACTTTCTAACCCAATCCACCTTCCTGAGCACAAAATTAGATATCACCTTACCTTCTCTTGTGCTAACTACGTCACTTCTTCGATCCACGTCGAATCATCTTTTCCCCAATCTTTTGCATTTTGCACTTTTAATCTCTACGACGAAACCTTGTCTCTCATCAGTCGCTTAAATGCCGCTCCTTCGTCATCCATCATCCCTTTCGCTGGAACCTTTTATCTCAATATCCCTCCTTGTATTCCACTTAACCTCCGCAACCAAGCTGCGTAGGCCTGCTTATACTCACTTCCTCCAACCTCCTTCTCTTGATCATCAACAGTTGCCTTGATCTTTCCTCCCCCTAGTTCTCAAGCATCTTACTTTGCTACTGAGCTACACGCCATTCTTCACTCTTTCTCTTGGGCCCTTTGTCACGACATAAACCTGCCAATCTTCTTCTTCCTTTCTTGTCGTTTGGTTCTAGGCTGGCCCATCCTCGCGGCCAATCATTCCTCTCGAGGAATTTTATAACATTCACAACGCCACTAAAAATTTCCTGGGCCCTTGGACCTGGTGATTAGTCCAGACTGCGCACTGAAGGAGAAAGTACTTTGGTGCTTCAGAAAAATAATCTTTCCCATACGAAGATTTTGGCCTGTTCTCTGCTTAAACTACTGTATATATTGGTGCCAGGCAAGGGTTGATGAGGTGTTGTTAGGTTCCTACCATTCATTGATAAATTTCAAATCATTTCTTTTCTAATACGTGAGTGTGAAGCCTCAATTTCCTCCGTTTATGTCGGCTGAAGTAGCCTTTAATAGGCGGTGTGCTCGGCATGCTCCGATGAGGTATATTTGATACGGAGAGATTTTGCAGCATGCCGATTGCGACCCCCGTTCTGAGTACTGCTGGATCGGTTCTGTGGATCTCTCTGAAGAGTGATGTGAATGGATGGAAGTCTTCTCTTTTCCAGTTTTTGTAAATCCTGCATCCAAGGACATATGGACGCTAAATTCTCTCCAACTGTTAATTGTTTACAAGCCTTTGCTTTTATCTCAATAATTTCTGTCAGACTCTCCACCTTCCAAAAAGTTCTCTCTCTCCCTCAACTTATTCTTTCTCCTCCCTCTCCCTCTCCTTATTTTTTCTCTCCCCCTCTAATTCATTCTATCTATATATATATCTCCCTTAGTCTCTCTCTTACACTAATTATTCTTTCTCCCCCTCTATATTACATTTTTCTCCCCCCCCCCTCTGTCTCATTCTATCTCACCCCATCTTTTATTGTCTCTCTCCCTCTCTCTTATTCTTTCTCTCCGCCTCTATATCTCTCACTCTCTCGCATTCTCCCTCTCAATGTCCTTACTCGACTATGAGACCACCATATCCCCTTCCCATCTCAATCTCCCTATCTTGAATGACTAACTTCTTGATCTCCTAATCTTCTATACCTGTGATGTGGGAACAACGCCAGAAATGTAACTAGAGTACTACAGTAGAGTGAAATATTTACTGAGGCAAATTGATAGTGAGCGAAGTGACCGTGTGATCATTGCGAAAAAGCATGGCGACTGAGCGGGGGCGCTATGCAAATCATGCTTTTTTAATGTTTTCTCTACATTTTCTAACGAGGTACGAGGCTTTTCTAAATGGGACTGGAGAAGTTCACCACAGAAACACATTCAAACTTTTGCAGGGAAGAGGAAGTTTGTTTCCGCGTTTTAACTACACATGGCTAATATTAATCCATCTCCCCTAGAAAAGAAAGGGTCCCTTAACTACTACTGTAAAAATACCGGCCTATCTACATACTACCTTTTCCAACCGTCAGATTCAGAGTTTGTTCCATTCATCAGCAGGGCAGGGGAGAGAGCAAGAGGCACTACAGCAAGAGAAGAGAGCGCCAGGCAGTGAGCCCGCAGCAATATAAGATCTCCATCTCCCCCCGACTTCCTGTTGCACCAGACAGACGGGAAAAAGCGAAGAAGATGGATGGAGTGCCAACACCCGTTGCGCTAGCCTGTCCCTCATACAATCAACAATCGAGGGGCTCTCCTCGTCCACCCACCCTCTTGCGAGCAATCACAGTAGTAGTAGTAGCAGTAGCAGTAGTAGTAGTAGTAGTTGGAGGAGGAGGTGAAGAAGGCGAGAACTAAGGGAGTGGAAGAAACCAAAATGAACGAAGACGATGAACGGCGCTCGCGAGAGAGTATAAGTAGTCGGGGCACTTTCTCCCTGGGGAAAACAGGCAATGGTGAGATGCGAGGGGTGGTGGTAGTGTGTGAGAGAGAAGAGAGTGGACTCCTTTCTCAATTAGTACGAAGTGCGACATTGTCACTCCACCTGGGACAGTGTTGTTAACTGTAGATGAGCCCCATCATAGAGATACTCCCAAAGGGAAGTTGTATACCTTTGATGCTCAAACTTGGCCAATAGAAGGACTCTGATAGGTTAAGAGTTCCATCTAAGAAAAACTTGGAGAATTGGATATGGAGAACATCGTAAAAATTTTTCAAACAGGCACAGTAAATGGATAGGTGGATCTAATCAAACAAACTCTCTGAGAACGTCTCTCGAAAAGATAAAGAGAAATGAAACTTTCTAAAGGTTCTACACAGAATACAACATAAGACAGAGGGAAAACATAACCAGTGTAACCTTTTAGATGTGTAAGCATATTCTCTTTTTCCGAAGTAAGCAAATAGTTGGAAATTTGAAACTAAAAAACGCCTTTGGACACATTATCGACTGCTCGGTAAGGATTATTGAGCCAAAATAATTTGAGGCTTATTACACAAAATGGTGTACACATAGGTTTTATGAATAGATCGCCGAGACAGCACGGTGAACCCTATCTTCTTTCCGAGTTTAATTAGAAAATGCTGATAAACCGTAGCGGTTACATCTTCAACTAGTTATTTATATAGGAAAGGCACAGAAAAGAACTACTAGGTCGAAACAAATATAATTCAGTTGATAATGCGATGCATTCATTTCCTAGGTAGAACTTCTGTTTTTTAGTTTCGTTTGACAACGTATGGCATTGAAAGCGCAAGGTTATGCGTTTTCGCATATGTCAAAGTATCTTTACAGTATCTTGTATTTTCATTCTAATCCATCATGTCCTGAAAAAAATAATTCGAGTAGAGTCTCTTTAGAAATGCTTTTACAAATACTTCTTCTTCACCGGGTCACTCAAAACCGGTGCGGATATGGCAGGGGCTCTGTCTATTGGAAGTGGCCCATCCCTCGCAGGAATCTCATAGTTTCATTCGGGTTCCTCAGGGTTCTGTCCAAATTCGGATTGAGGCCGAACAGGGATTCCCGCAGTCCAGTCCCTTGGATCAGGAGTTACTGGTAGGTCTCTTCTTGAAACCTGTTCTATTTTGTTTTCTTCTTCCTGTTCTGTTCTTCTTCAGTATACTGCCACACCCTAAACCTTGCCGTTGCTCTCTTTTAGGCTTCCCTCGATTGTCGTTGAAGTACTTTCTTAGCAATGTTGAGATCAATTGTGGAAGTTTCGATGCTTCTCCTGTTAGTCGATCGGCGGCTTCGTTACCTTAGATGTTGCAGTGACTATAGGCACCCACAGGAAATCGAGATGGGCAAACGAGCTTATCTGGATAATCTTCGTCACTGCGTAGGGAGTGAGTCACTCTGGTCAAGAGGACCAGAAGAGAGTCTCGGAATTGCTGACTTTGAATCTGAGCATACACGGACCAGGTTTACTTTTACCTTGGTGTCGTCGTCCAGTTCCAAAAAGGCTGTGGGGGCTATTTCCATTGCCATTACTTCAGCTCTGTAACTACTTCAGAGCTGTCCAGGTGCTTTCTTCCGTTCTTGTTGATCGACTTCACCTTATTGAATCAGAGCACTACCTCTGTTCTTTCTAATAACTTCCTGGGCCGAACCGTCTGTCCAGCACATTATATCAGCCTCGCAGAGTTGTGACAGTGTTCTCACCTGTTTCCCTGCGTGTCTCACTTCTGACCAATCTTTCCGTGCTAGTGGACATGTCACTGCTGAAAGTCACCTTCTAGAGGTCACCCTAGATATCACAAGGTGGCGTTTTGAGAAAGAGGAATAGAGGCTCTCTTTAGATGTTAGAGAGTCCGGCTTCTTCAGTTCTTCTTCTTATTATTATTCCCGGTTAGGGGGGGTACCACTACTTTTATGGTGGCTAAGTTCGCTAGGTTGTCTGGCGATAGTCTTCTGAACCTTTCACTTAGACAAGCTGCCTTCTCCGTTGCACGTGTGGATATCGAGGTGAGGTCCGCAGTTGCTAGCACCAGTGGTGTCTGGGTGGCTTTCACACAGCCAGTATCAGGCAGGCACACGCGTTCTGCTCAGCTTCCACTATCCCTCTGGTCGCTGGTTTGACATTCGTTCCTCATATCCCAACTGCCTAGTCCGCAATCGCTCGTGTGGTCATTGCGTATGCCGTTCGTAACACCTGCGTGTCAGCTCCGTGGGTCTTGCCTGACAGGTGCGCCAGGGCACGTCTTCGGTGTGCCATTCGCTTCTTGGTCTTCACATCGTGGGGACGGAAGCTTATCTGATAGTCCAAAGTCAGCGGAAAAAACCTTGGATTGTGTTCAAAGGTAATTGGCGTTGGTTGTAGTGGAGCAGCGCGATCGTATAGATACAACTCCTTTCTATTTTTACCGTTCACCTCTCTTGGATCTAATGTGATAGTGGTGTAGATGCATTTACATCCACTCAGCTGTATATCTTTCAGATATGATCAAGGACAGGTTGTAGTTTCTTCGCACATGCCTGTCTGTCTGTCTTATTCCCGGTCGGGTGGGCGCGTTAGCACCCCGATCTCCCTCAGGTAGGGAAGGGCGCGGGATCCATCCGACAGGATCTCAAAGGTCGGTCCGTCCCCCAGGAAACGGTTGCGGGCGATAGAGTGGGCTGGACAAAAAAGGATGAGATGAGTGAGATCTTCGGGGGCCGCCATGCAGAAAGAGAATGTGGGGGAATCTGACTTCCCAATACGCAGAGATAGGAAGCGAGAAGTGGGGAGTGGCCAATGCGCAGCTGCGCCAGCGCAATGGCGTCGGCACGGGATATCCTGTCTGGTGGCGGGAGGGGGGTGGGAAGGCAGGAGCGGTGGGTGGCACAATGAGGGTCCTCCGCGTGGAGGCTGGTCGCGGTCTCATGCGCGGTACGTGTAATCGCTGCACGCGCGGACTGGAGATCCACCTCCGCGGTTTGCGGTAGAGCGGCCCCATCGCGGGCAGCCCCGTCTGCAGCCTCGTTCCCAGCAATGGAGCAGTGTCCGGGGACACACTGAAGGTCCACCTGCTGGTTGTGGGTGTTTGCCAGGGCAAGGAGAGCCTCCCAGATCTTTTGGCAGGTGGGATTTGCCTGTCTGGAGGCTGCCTTGGCCAGCCGGCGCAGTAGGGACTGGGAGTCTGAGACAAGGCGGATCCTGCTGAGGCAGGGAAGGTTCTCCAGGACGCAGGGGTTTTCAAGGCCACTGAGGCACGCTATGGCCAGACCGCAAGTCAAGAGCGCAGTGTCGTCAGAATAGAGGCTATTATCTGGGGAAATTTCGACGAGGTCATCCCTGATGTCGTTTACGTATATTAGCCACGGCGTGGGTGTTAATACCGATCCTTGGGGCAAACCTTCCCTGAACACGCGAGATCTACTGTTCGTGACCTTTCATTGTACCTTTGCCCTTTGGTCGGATAGGAAACATTTCGTCCATCTGAGCAATCTTGGAGGGAGGTTCAGCCGTTTCATTTTGGCGATGAGTCCCATTCTCCAGACACGCTCGTAGGCCCTGGTGAAGTCAAGCAGTGTCAGTATCGCTCGTTGTTCCCATCTAGTGTGTCGAAGATGCCCTGCATGATGCGAACGAGTTGTTCCTCGGTGCTTCGTTCTTTTCTAAATCCCGCTTGAAATTAGGAGAGGAGATTTTCTTTCTCGATGACGTACTGGATACGGGCTTGCATAATTATTTCAACGCATTTGGCCACGCAACATGTTTAACTCACCGGTAGCACGGGGGGTCTTCAGCCAGCTCCTCTTGGTCCATCTTCCACAAGAAATCAATACTTTTACACAGTATATTTAATAAAAACAACAATTTTCCGAAATGTTTTCCTCTCTAGTTTGCATTGTTTTCTAATTCTACTTCGTATTTCTTTACTCTCCCCATTTCTTAGTCGTCCCTTTGAATCTGGCCAAACGTTTGAAACGGCTTACCCGCAACGATGGATTGAGGATTTGCTTCAGGTCGGTGGAGGATGCTACACCCCATGGACGCTTGACTAATGTCGTGTATCAATTTTCTTGCACGATTGATCGTCGCACGTCCTATAGAAAGGACCCTAGAGCAATTCATTAATATGTCCTCACGTGGGAGTGTGTTGGTAACCTGACCCAATTCCGCCTATTGTAAACTGGCTGTAATTACTTCGAGCTGGCATTTCAGGAGCCGATTAAAATCAAGGACCTTTGCCTTTCTCTTAATGTTTTATTGTACAATATGGGGTTCCACCGGTTTGAAATTTTTAACTTTTTGCTCATTTACTATGATTACAAATGAATAAATGACGCTTGACTGATACCTTTGTCGGACAGCTATATCGGAAATTCAAACACTCATTTACGCGAAGAGACGATATTGCGTCGACTAATATATGTTTGTCATCTTTCTTTCGTTATTCGAACTTTAAATTGTGATAATATCAATAGACTAGTGTTTCGGTTTTTTAAATGTTAGTACTCGGATAACATCTGAAAATCTGCAGTACAACTTACTCGAACACCTTCATAATTTACAAATTCTAAGTCGAAATAATCCGCTTCAATGATGCCCAGTTTCTGGATGAATCCACAGTAGAGGTCCACTCCTAGACTAATCCGCTGAAAAGAAAAAATAATAATACTGATATAAACAGATTGCACTAACATGGTTAAGCTCTCAATATGAATTATAACTCTGGTAGATATTAAAACTAAAAGCAGCTTATGGAGTTTATAACTCTAAGTCTTTCCGCGTTACAGATTACACACTGTATATATTGGACGAGCTGCTCTTGCTGTCACAGTGAAAGGAAAAAGAAAGAGAGAAGAGAAGTTAGGGAAAAGAAAAAACAGAGAGGAAATAAAAAGGTAGAATGAGACGAGAGAGAAAGAGCAAAGAGAAAAGAAAAACGAAAATAATAAAAGCAAGCAATATATACAGAAAAAAATAAGAGAGAGAAGCTAGACAAAGAGGAGAGAAGGGAGAGGAGAGCAAAAGAGAAAAAAGAGATACTCTAATTAGTTTACATTGCGTTTGGCAGTGAATTAGACTGAGAAGATAATATGCACAAGATATGCGTATCAGCAGTAACTATCGATTGAGTAGAATTTTCATGAATGCACACGGTTGCCTGAGCGCGCGGTGTCTATACTGTCTCGTCTGCGATTGCCCACTATAGAAAAAGGCCGGATCCAGAGGGCTTCCGAGATTTTTCGAATACAGAGTGATTATTTTGCTTAAAAAAATATCTTTTAAAAGATATTCAGAAAAGTTGAGCTTTACTGTGTTCTTCTGCACATGCTGATAATTTTGCTAGGTAGAAGGAGGGGGCATTTGGTAAAGATTGGGGGACCCAGGAGAAAAAAAGGGGCCCTTTTGCTGAAATATTTAAAAGGCGTTCTTTTAATATTTCTGTTGATAGAAATTACGGACCCAGTCCACTACTGGTAGTGTACAATGATATTAATCATTTTAATACTTATTTTTCCTATTAGTATTGTTTGGCATCTGCTTATTTTTCATAGGGTATGTGCTTTAATTAATCATCGGTCCTTAAACATTTCCTAGAAGCGACAAGTTACTTTAGTTGACTTTTTTTTACCGAAAGTGATCCATTTGCAAAGAAAAGAAAAACTGATCGAATAAATTTTCTGGAAAAGTTGTCGTCCTTCCGAAGCACCAGGGTGACGGTGCGCGTGGACAGTGTGTTGCAACAAGTAGCCAGGAAGAACATTAAAATGCGGGGCATTGTGGTCCTTGTTGTAACGTTTTTTATCTTTCTATAAATAATTGCAACTTTTTTGTCTTTTCTTCTAATTCGAAAATACAGTTGATTGCGGATATTCAGTTCTTAGTATTTGTTGTCAAAAACGGAAAATTTAATTTCAAAAATTGGTATACCCCTAATTTTTAAAGTTGCCCAAGCGTTACACTTCCAAGAATTTTGCGACTACACCACTATACATACACGACAACCTTTAATAAAAAAATAAAAATTTCGCGCTCTGGCAGGACATTTCACCCAACATCCTTGAAAACTAAAACTGATTGCTGATAATATGAAATTCACTGATTAGCTGGGAAAATTTGTAGTATGATCTCCATATCCAGAGTTTGGTGATGAGTGGTGGGGCCAAGCAACTAAAATAAAATCTTGGAAAACTCAGAGCAAATGAATAATCAGTAGTTGGAGAGAGATCACCAACTCAATTTCCTCTCTTTTCCCTCCAAAATTAGGCTTCATGGATGACTAACTGTTTTTATCTTTTGTGATGTAATTATTTTTTAACTGTATTTATATTATGTCTAACCCTATGGTCTAACCTACACTGAAATTAAACGTTCACATATTAATGAAGTCTCTTCATAGTCAGACACAATTGCTGCAAACTTCTGCCAATGAAAAACGCATTGCGCACATTGTACATAAGTATCCCAGGTGATAGTCAGAGAATAAAAAGGGATTTGGAAGACACTCCTAATGAAAACTTGATGATGATACACAATCATAAAACATGTTAGTGAGTCGGCTTCTCACTGAGCCAAGCAATGCCAATGGAAATTGTTAATTTGTCCCGAGAAAATATACACTCCACCTGGTTCCACCTTTATGGGGATACTCCACTAACATATACCAGTAATTACGTAATAAATAATCAATAAGGGAGGGCGAAACACACCAAGGAGTATTGAGGCAGGTGGTACAGCATCTTATATCCATATAGTGTTGATTTCAGAAGCCGATTTCAGTACTAGACATTTCTAAATAGCGAATATAAATTTCAAATAAGACACATATACCAACAGAAATTTAAAATTTTAGATCAACACAATCGAGTAGTAAACCAAGGTCTGGAAAGGATGGAACACAGATCATCGTTAAAATATAGGCCCAACGAAATTAATGTAGATGTAACGCGTGTATTATAAATAATGAGTTTTTACATCGATCGTATATTTCTAATGGGAGGCGTTTTAATGTTGTCAGTATATTTACGGCATATTTTATATGAATTGACTACTAATCTCATCCAAAATTTTAAATCTGGGCTTGCGCGGCGTATATGGTCCTGTTTGGCATCATACGAAAGCTAGGAACATGCTCTATTTGACGGAAACTCAAGAAACGACATGTAGCTATCTGGCTAAAATAGGTACGCATTATAAAGTGAAAAACAGCAACATAGTAACACCAGTTGACTTTCTAGCCAAATACGCACACATAGAAACTACAAATAGTGCAATTGCAAAAAAGCAGTAATAAACATTTTCCCACCATTTTATATGTACAGAAAGAGCAAAGAATTGTCCAACGGATTGGAGTTGCAGAATTTATATATCATTCACAGAACCTTATTGCAAAATGATTTAGCTTCAGTAGTTCTAGATTGCAGACGACATTTCCATACAATTGTCTTGGTATATATAAAAATTGCACTCGCGCAGTCATTGTTCAATATATTCACAAAATTTTATATCTACTGATAGAGGAAACATTATGATAGCAGTTGTAGAATTTTAGCATTGGGCATTGAATTTAAAAAGGGGGCTTCTCAATTTTATTGATTTTCCTATTACTTCATATTACGGGGTAATTAATCGTAAATATCTGCTAAATTACGTCGGATTTTGGATAAAGAAGTAGCCATTTATTCAAATCGTCGGTATCTGCGTGTTGGTGCAAATTTTTTGAAACCTCAGCCCAGTAGTTTCGGAGGAGTATCGAAACGAACATGCATATATACCTATATACATACATACATAGCTACCAAACAATCAGATACGACATGAATTCAAACACCCCTGTCTTTCAAATGCTGATATGCTACTTTGTCATCATATTTATCGGACTGGGATCAATTATTATTGATGGGCTACAATAAATGATATCCTAGGTTGAAACTAATGAGCAGTGTAATTGTAAACTAAAGTACGTATACTGAATATATAGATATATGCAGATGAGATTATTTTTGCGTTCTAGAGAATTCATCACAGTTTTCCAGCTTTTTGCAACGTTCTATCGCATCAATTTCTTTGAAAGCATATTTTTCCAATTGCGATTCTCCACCGTAGGTACTATACGAAACTGTCCTCATTCTGCTACTTTTATTCTGGATTTTTCTATTATAACGAGAATTAAGTACTGTTCTAAAAACACTCATTTTTAAAAACACATTTAACATGGTTATTTCTATTGTGGAACAAAACTAAGATTTGAGTCAATAAAGGAAAAAATCGAACCTAAAGATATCTGGTAATCAACACATAAAACGTACTGACCGCGTTGGTTTGAAGCCTATATATAATAAACCTTTTGTAAAGATATGATACATTGCGAGATATCACTGATGATTATGATAATATGCTTTCACTATACTGAAATCCAGCTGCGGTAGTCACATTTTTTCCAGGCAGTTAATTAAATACGGTACCTTTGGGAAAGAATAAACTAGCTGAAAGTAGAATTTTGTTTACTAATTACCTCTGGGGACGAGTGACCGCCGATTTGGACAGATTATGCTTTAATACCGTGTAATTTCAACGGAAAAAACCCTGCATCGAACCTACGTAGGTTGTATTCCTATATTCCTATTTATTTATACAGAGATTTCTTTTTAATTTGCACAACAAATAAATGCAATAGATTCTGAGATCTTTTCAGAGTTAGGCAAATGATTATTGATGGTGAATTCGGTGAATTCCAAAGTCAACACTATAACAATCAGGGGTGCCCACTCACATCGCACAAGAGTGACTTGGGAGAAAATTAATGCAAACTTATTTAACCCGGAGGAACTTCTTCGAAGCAAAAATAGAAGGTTAATTTCCAAAGAAAACACTAGCAGTTTTGGGTGTTCACGCGGCAACTTTCATTTTCAACTACTCTGGCACGCAATATACTGTAGCCAAAAGTGAAGTTTATCTCTGTGAATATGAAATATCCAGCATAGTGTTTGTGCAATGGGGGTGGGCGTGTGTAGAGGCCGAAACAAAATGAGAAGAAAAAAGGTGAAGAGGGGAGAAAAAAGAGAGCTTACGATTTCTACTCTCCCTCCTCGTTTTACCACGAAGCATTGCCAGAGAGCGTCAAGCGATGAGGAAAATTGGCGAAACTCGATTACCAAAAATTGTAGGGCGCTGGTAGGCCTCTAAGGACAGGACGAGGGAGGGAGAAAGCAAGGCTAAGACCTGGTCAATAGCGTGCCTCCTCCTTTCCTTCCCCGCCGCCACAACATCAGTTGAAAAAGTCCCATTTGTGGGACGAGAGTTAACGGGAGTAGAAAAGCATGCAGCTTCGAAGAATGAGATATGACATGATGGAAGGCAATGAGGTGTAAGTTCGCGTATAAGCAAAATGGCCTACTCATTTCCAGTTAATATATACGTTTTAGGCGGAAAATTAAAATTTGTATATTACACACCGTGTCCCGAAAGGATCTGGACACTTTTGACTGTTAATATCTACAAATCTACTAACCGTATAATCATGAAACTTTCAGGTATGGCAGAACACATTTATATTTTCATATAAACATGCAACATCTTCCATGTAGCCCCAGAAGAAAACGTCAAGAGGTGTGAGATCATGTGAACGGGGTGGAAACGGGATATCAAGAAAATTTCTAGTCGTGCGGTCTCCGAATTTCTTCCTGAGAAGTTGTCTTGTAAGTAAGAGGCGTGCGGAGTAGTATCATCTTGTTGAAACCAGGCGATATCGGCGGCTCCGGGAATGTTTCCCAACTCAGTAAAAAATCGCCTTTAAAAAGTTATGTATCGTTCATCATTTACCGTTTCATTCTTTTCAAGAAAGTACGGCCCGAATACATGACGCTTACTAAGGGCAGCCCAGACCACTACCTTCGGAGAATTGAGAGTAGTCTCGCGAAAATGTTGAGGCGGACGTTGTGTACCCCAGATGACAGCATTCCAAGTGAGAAGTGACCGTCTCTGTAAACGTTGGCCTTATAGGAAAAGAAAAGAAAATCCAGATCGACGTCGGGATCATTGATCAAAGCAAGAAGTATACGATATTGACTAACACGCTGCTCTTTGAGCAAGGTTTGGTGGAACTTTGAAGGTGTTGTATTAAATGTTGAACTGTCTCTATGGGTTCGTTTGGCAGCATTGTTTAGCATCAAAGTCATTTCCACATCATTTCCAAATCTATTCATATAAACAAGCTAAAATCAATATTCCAATTTTGTGCAAAAACCGATTTTTTATGTCGATCTTTATTTTCTAAAAGTGAAATTGAATAAGCCATTAGCAAATGTAATAATGGTGCCTTCGACTAAATTATCTATAGACCTGAGCAATCAGACGCGCATATTTAATGCGCATTACGACGACGAAAACAAACAAAATTAGAAAATTAGATTAATTATCAATTATAAGATTGCTTCATCTCTGCACAATTCACGAATTTAATGTTTCTCATTTGCCTATTTCCTCCTTATTTCTAGTTGTAGCAAGACAGCAAACTGGCACATGCTGCTGCACTTTTGCAAAATGAAAATGCTCACCAAACGGTATACATACATAGCTCCTATACGTATATAGTCGTCGAATAGCAAGCAACAGAGAAGAAAAAATAAAAATCAATCGAATGAAAGAAACAAAGAGAAAGTAAAAATTGTAGAAACAACACGATTCCGGGTTGGTGATCATTTATTTAGAGGAGCTGATCCACAAATGACAGGAAAAAACACAAAAGGGTAGCCCAGAAAGATGAATACTTAATGAAGTGGTGGACGCGCACGGAGAAAGGGTCGAATAGGAAACACATAATTCAGTGGAAAAGTTGATTGGCTTTTGAAAAGTTCTTATTAGATTCAATGTAAAAATATCAAATTTTACATTATAGAAAAAACAAAGAATCTTCATTCACATACGGTGAATTACTAAGTCACAAGAAAACTGATATGGCACGATAGAACTGTTGAAAAGTACAAGTACCGGTCATAACAATACAATACTGTGAATTTTGTATAGTAACTGCAAATTTTCAAGGTTTTGTTACCGTGAAAAAGGGCAATTTCCCCCCTGGTTAGATTTCATTGACCAAAAGAGCTGCAAATTAAAACTTTCGAGAAAAAAGTAAATTCCTTTATTTCACAAAAAGAGAATAATTTAACGAGCAGTATAATCAGTGACAAAAAAGCTATGGACATCGAGAAACAACAGCACAGAATGTTATTAATTTGTTTCTGCCCCTTTGGCGTCAAATCTATATTTTTTCAAAGAAAAGTAATACGTGAATAAGCCAGGCAGGCAAATCTGTTATTATGCACTGCTAAGGTTTAGTAATCTTTTTCTGTTTTTTTTTTAAAAAAAGCACAACGATGTAGGTTACCACTTGTGCAATATTTTTATATGCCAAAGTATATGAAAAATCTCCATCCTTTCGCAATTTTAAATAACTAAAGTTTAATTTATCAATTGCAAAATAAATTATCAAATATATCGCCTATTATATCTTCCAAATAAGTTGCATTTTATAGTGGTAGTTATATATAGTATAGTTATACTTTCTTCCCTGGGCTATAGGGAGGTTAACCCAGCTGTTTAGAGTCCCGTTCTCTAATTACACATTGGTAATACTTGCTTGGCGTGTCCACATCGCGGGGTGGGTACTGTGGAAGCAATAGCTAAGTTCAAGCAAGGACCCAGTGTCGCGGCGTATAACGCTTCACCCTGACCGGGGTGACGGTCGAAGGTCAACAGCGATATCTGGCAGAAGAGGATATTTCAATCCCAATAGCAGAAGCGGTGGATGGGTTACGACCCTGCCAAGCCAAAGGCTCAGGGCGAAAAAAATGGCAGGAAGGTGGTTGGTATCCACTAAAAAAACACCTGTCGGAAGAGGAGATGAGCTCCGCCAGCTTACTTAGCTCGACCAATACACCACACATGATGAATACATCATCAAACATCAGGATATGCAATGATGCTTGAAAAAGCAAGAAATGATCACAGTCCATTCTTATAGAAATCCCTAAAAACAGACCTAAACAAATGTCAGAACTCCAGAACATTCTGACTTATTAGTCACTTCAGTAAAGTCATGCTAAAAATCCTACTGAACCGATTAAAACCACAAGTGAAAGTAATTCTAGCAGTAGAACAAGCCGGATTTCGTGCAGAGAAAAGCACAAGTGAACAAATATTTAATCTGTGTACGCTCTGTGAGAAATACCTAGAGCAAAATAAGGAACTACATCACAATTTTTTAGACTTAAAATGCGTAACTTTTCTCCCATCCGTTCCATCTAATCCACATCATAGGCATAAAAATAACATTGTATCAAGTGGACGGACAATATTCAAGAATGGAGGGTAGAACTTTGACGGATCCACACATCTTGGAAAGAATAGACAGTTTTGACATGTAATCAAATAAAAGGTAAAGAAACTCTGATTGTGACGGGTAAGATCGTTGGAAAAAGAAACAGAGGAAGGCAAAGATTACCATACATTGGCAGTCAGATCAGGTAGTGTTGAGAAAAGTGGAAATCCATGATCGCCAACGTTGGACATGGAACTTAATGATGATGATGATGTATTTCCTAAAGACTTATCGAACTGACCCTCGCGAAGTTTTGTTATTCTATTTGAAAATAGCAAGCCGACCATTGGTAAAAATCTATTTTTGCTTACAACCAAAAATGAAAATCACAAATCACTATATACTGTATATACAGTATATATACTTTTTATATAAGTCACACAGTCAGGTCTATTGTCGAATTTTTTCTGCGTTCTTTACAGCCCGAGATTCACCTGTTCACACAGTCTATCCCAATCCCATACATGATTGACTGCCTGTTTACCACCTCCAGTGTGTTTGTGGGTTCGGTTCTGTAGGGGATTAAAGCGCAACATCTCTCCTTTCCCGCCTGCCAATCTGCCGACTCCCAGTGCCTTCCTATGTCTGGCTGGCTGGCTATTCCACCGCGTTCGCTTGCCAGAGGCGAATCTGTCGCATTTTATTAAGCACAAAAGCGCTGAAATATATAGCAATTTAGTCGGAACAATATGGAAGGAGATTTATGGCGCTTTCTACAGTATATGGGGAAGAAAGAACGAAACATATAGGCAGAAAGAAATTGAAGGGGAGCTGATTTGAGGAGAAAGTGGACTGACGGAGTTACTTATTGAAAGGCATATAGCGTAAAATAATGACTCTGACGCTGGAAAAATTAAGGAGTCAATTTAGCATCATTAGGTATGAATTTCAGCACATTAAGAACAATATTTAAACAAAACTTAATATATGACTGTGTCAGATATTCTCTCTCTCTCTCCTTTCTGGCCTCCATACGAGAGGTGCCGGTTTCAGCAAGCCGATGCGTCGCAGGAACCTAAGCACGTCTGAGGGTTTTTCTTGAACAGTGTTCGAGTATGGTGGATGTCCAAGGAT
>JAUYWV010162477.1:0-26836 GCA_032274565.1 Nematoplana nigrocapitula
CTTATCGATTTGTCAATTCCCCTAACAAACCGCGCTCGCTTATAGCCACACACTATTTTGCCGCTTTATTGGCCAAAGAGAAGCGCGGGTATACCGCTAGTTGGTTATATACAGTAGAATAAAATATCTACTTCTGAATGCATCCCACCTTTTTGTATGAGGAGCTTAGTCAGTGGCGTCACCCATGGCTTGTCTCCTGAAGTCATTGTAATTGTGACTTTGGGAATTAGTTCAATAGACGGTTGAATCAATTCATAGAAGAGATTACATTTAGTGTATAAGTCAACTACACAATGATCCAATCTATGTTTGCAACATGACGGTTAAAAGCCGATAGATGTTCTTCATATTAGTCGAATGGGGTGACTTGTTTGGCAACTAACTTGTGAGTGGAATTTCCAATCGTATGGGAAATATTTTGGTCAGACGATTTTAATGGCGGATAGGTGCAACAACCAGAAATATTCTCCTGGAGCTATTAGATAGTTTCCCATTCAGACAATATTAGCGGTAGACTAGCAAGCCTATTATTCTTATTGCGACTTCTATGTACGTATTCAGTTTCTATGTTTCAGGATGAGAAAAATCAGATTCTGGTTACGAATGTTTGGTTGACTCAGGTAAGCAAAAGTCACTACTGTAAACACGCACATACACACATAGGAATGTGATAATATGGAGAGTTTGCAAAAATTCATTTGTCTGCCTGTGTGCGTGTATGTGTTCACTATCTCTTCGTAGACCATCGGTCAGGGAGAGCTGAAAGTTTACGTACCCACTCTTTGAATGACTGGGCACAATATGCTCTATGTGTTGAGTAATTTCCGTCCCTATGCGCGGGTCACCGCTTCCGTTTATTGGGTGCTTTTAGACCTTTTTTAAAGACTACCAAATCTTTACGTCATTTGGTAACTTGTTTTTCTCAATGAAACAATGGTATAGATCAATTATATTTACTACTCTAAAAAAGCAAATTTATTTGCAAATTATCAGACGCGAAGCTTTCATTTCCTCCCTGGCAACGCCGGGTATACCAGTGTTAACTGACTCACCGTTTCTCTGTGTAATGTGTCCCACAACACGAAATTCAAACAACCATAAATGATAAAAATAGAATATTTATTGTCCCAATCTTTGAGCTGAAATACGCGCAAGTAGTAGGATTTGGGTCCTTTCTGTATCACTTTTAATGGTAGATATGGGATTGAATTTGTGTAATTTTTGTGCCTTTTGGTTCGCTTTGGGGAATCTAGTCCAGTTGTGGCACTACAAACAAACTCATTCACAACCGAAACTAGAGCTGTAAGTTCGTAATTTTAAAATCCACCTAAACCCACGAAACCGAAACTAAAGAACAGCGGGCCAAAAGGAACAAGCAAAAACCATACAGAGAGGACACTCCCAAAACAACCAATAAACACAACCAAAACAAACCACAAATATTAAAAATGGACGAAATTGGCTCCTATCTCTACCATTAAAAGTGACACAAAGAGGCCCAACTCCTACTACTAACGCACAAAATCATCAAATGAGTGCAGTTTCCCAATAACGGATTAGTCTATCAAACGATGAGCAGTGTTCGAATCCAAATTGAAAGTACTCTTATTCCAAATGATAGCACGAACTGGAAACTGTCTGATGAAAGCAGTACTCATGTGTCCAAACACGTTTAGATAAGGTATGGTTAGAATGAGGAGGTCGACTAAGCAACACACGATTACAGATAACAATTCTGCGACGCATTTGATCTTGCAATCTTGTGTATCTGGGAGAGATTGAATTAGCCTGGCTTCCAACTTCAGGACAACGGAGACCGCGATAGAACGAGCCTTATCACAGAGCTGGGGGCGCTACAAGTGCAGATGAAGGAGAGACTTACAGACATACACTATATATTGTGTACAGTGGACGGCCCGTAGCAAGCTCTTTTGGCCTGGTCCGGCGATATGAAAAAGTGGCCTAGTGATTTAACAAAAACAAAATCTATGTAATATCTCATATGATTTTTAATTATCTATACAAATAAGCGACATGTAAGTGTGTGTGTATGTATCTGTGAGAACACTTAAAGACCGCTTGACCAAATTGCTTGAAATTTCGTGTGTAGCTGCGCATTTACAGTGCCGAGGACATAAGCCAGGTTTTGTTTTGATTTCTGGCCTTTGAAGGTCGTAAAAAGGCCTAACTGACAGTCCAAACAAGATTGCATCATAATGTTATTTTTCCTCTCATATGCAATATTAAAAAATATCATACGGTTTTATTTTACTACTAACAAATTTAAAGTAGTATACCTCGGAATTTATAAGAAACACTTGGTTACATTTCAGGAGGACACTTCTACTCTGGTCTTATATATATTTGTCAAGTTGTCTGTGTGTGCGTGTGTGTGTGTTCCGGGCGGGGGCTGTACCGTTGGTGCCAGCAACCCGAAACTTTGCATGGGTGACCCCCTCAAACCTGCGGGTAACATAGGGGGCGAGGTCGACCTCCGAGGTCGGGGTCGAGGTCAAGGAGGCTAAAAACGGTGTGAAATCGCTGTTTCGGGCAGAAGGCGGACTGACCATTGGTGCCAGCGACCTGAAACTTTGCGTGGGTGAACCCCTCAAATCTGCGGGTAACATAGGGGGGCGAGGTCGACCTCCGAGATCGAGGTCGAGGTCAAGGGGTCGGGTCGAGGTTCAGGAGTCTAAAAACGGTGTTAAATGGCCGTTTCGAGCAGAAGGAAGCCTCTCACAGAAAATTTCATAAAACAGAAGTTGCAGGGCACCCCGAAAATGGGGGACCGGACAATGGCAGAGTTAGGTCTAGGATTAGGCATGTGCCCTATTCTATTGCTCAGAAACGCGGGTACCCTCTGCTAGTACTCAATAAAGAAACACATTTTTTCGTGAATACCATACACAAAAAGGCATAAAAACACATAGAAATTGCAAAGCAATGATACACGTCAACGTGTACAAATATTGCCTTCCCTCGACGACCAACTGTCGTCCCCATGGTCTTTGAAGATATAAATACGTCTGCGGTCCTCAAGTATCTCGGTGTGTGTTTTCAACTCAAAATTGAAATGCAATAACCACATCAACTATATTATAAAACGTGCCGCAAAGACATTGTATGTTTAAGAACTTTGAAAGTTACCTGCTCCCAATATGAACTTGTAACCGTTAACCATCTCTGAGTGCGTCAAATAGCCCGGGTAGGATAGGGTTAATACGAAGTCTCAGGCCCGTCACCAGATCATTTAAAAGTGTGTGTGGGGGGGGGGACTTTGTACAAGGGCCCATCAACCGAACAGGGTCCATATTTTAAGACAACACAATAACCATATACCCACTTTCATGCGCGAAGGAAATGTAGAAAACACGTCACTTGCCATGATACCTAGAAAATTTGATAGATGATGGGCCCTAGAAATCCCTTGATAAGGGTTCAAAATATTTGAGAAGGTAGGCCCTTTTGAAAACCGTTATAAAGCCTCTTTCAGCGGATTGAAGGCCCCTAGGCTTTTTTCTGTAGGGCACTAAAACCTGAAAAAGTAGGGGCCCAAACATTTAGGGAGAGGCCCATTCAAAACTCCGATGGGGGGAGGATGGTCCCCCTGCCCCCCTGGCGACGTGCTTGAATTTGTTTGAATATTGTGACCTTCTCTTGGTTGATCTACAGTAGAGGCAGGTGCGGCACAGAAATTGGAGAAGTTTCAAAGGTGTTCCCATCGTCTGATATGTGGTTGGCATTGCCGTCTGAACTGTCTCGAGTCTCTTAGTGAGAGGCGAAATCAACATAGCTTATCTTTGTACAGAAAGGCTCTTCAGTCTGACAATAGTTTGTTTTTCGATTCTCACTGGTTGTTTGGAATAAACGTTTATTATTATTATTATAATATTGAGTACAATTAACAGGAATATCTCAAATTGACAGTCGTTTGTTATTCTAGATAGCTGAATTAATGAATCAAATCAGAATTTTAAAAAGATGCGCTTACGAAGATCAGACCCATCAATAAATTCGTTTACAACTTATTGCATATTTAGTTTGTCGGTTCGGGTTTTATGGGCATGCAGTATAAGAATGTGATTAAATCGTTCTTGGGACATGATGTTCAAAGGTAATTGTTTTAATCAACGTTGAGCACGGAGACGGCATTCTTTGCTGGCGTTACAAGGATGAGTTTGAATAAGCAACGGACTTCGTTCAGTAACATCTTTTGACCAGCTATCTGTCAATGACTTGAAAATATCACGTAAGATAAAAAGTATACGGCCAAATCCTCTGAAAGTGATAACATGGAAAGCTTTCCACAAATTTAATGCCTGTCTGCCTGTGTTTTCCGCATCTCCCCCGAGTCAGTCCATCGGACAGAGCTGAAACTTTGGGTACACACCATTTGAATGGCGAAGCAGGGCATGCAGTACTGTATGTCATATTTAATTTTCTACAGGTATCACATGTTCCGTTTTGAGTCCATTGAGTCCCTTTTGAGACTACCGAAACGATACGTCACTTTTATACCTCCTGTTCTTGATATGCAGTCTTAATGAAATTTCGTGGAGATAAAGAACACCTTACGACGCAGTGAAATCACCACTGGCCACAGTCGCATTGCATTTCCCATTTATTGTTTTTGTAATCTACAAATTTCGATTACTGATTCGAATAAATTTTATCACATTTGCACATTGCTTAAATCATGAAATATACTGCAAAATGCAATGTACATTAAAATGAAGTCAATGAATCAGTTATTTTCAAATTTTTGTTTAAAAACAATTCATTAATTTGTTAACTAATGAAAAGACAATCAGACTTGGAAATTGAATTACGATAAAAAAGTCGACGTAGTGATTGAAATTCGCGACAAAACGACAAAGAAAAGAAAGTCAACTAATGACTCCCAATCACGTGCTGCAAAGAGGATGAGAGTGCATCGAAACGAAGAACAACTCAACAACGTACTGATGATGGCCTTAAAAACAACTGCGCGACAACATCCCTCAAACGCGACTGCGAAACTCTCGCACAGCACCCTTTAATGAAACCAAATCTTTACGTCATTTTATCTGTTATTGATATGCAATTTTTTGATATCTGTAATGCTTCCATGAAAATGGGGACAGCATTCGATTTTAACATTTATTGCAAATGATATTTCTTTGCTTATATTCCGAGTTAGCGGATGCCTTTAATATTTCGCAAATGCAAAACAATTGTTTTAATATATTTTATCGGGGACATTTCTGAAAATAACTGGACTACTTTGGTGATTAGGTCAGAGATTTGCGACACAACTTCAGAAAGAATAAACACTTCTTCTTTGAAAAAGAGTAAAAAGTATTTCGTTATCTCTTTTCAGTTTTGGACTGATGAATGTTTAGTCTGGAATGCTTCTGACTATTCCGCAATCGGTAGTCTTGAGATTCCATCGGATAGGATTTGGAAACCCGATCTTGTATTATACAACAGGTGAGTGAGTTCAGAAGAAATTAATTTGTGAATGGTCTTAATCTATATAATTAAAATTCTTATTATCTCTGTTAGTAAATTGACTCCTCTTATTTTAAATTTAGTTCACCTATAGAATAAGTTCAAACGAAACATAAAGGGAAAATAGGTCAGCTAGGAGTCCAAATAAAATCATTGAGATCACGTCCTTGTGAGCACCCTTTTTGAAAAATTTATTTAATTATTGTTTCGGAGAACGGCGCATAGCATGGAATCGGATGATCTTGCTG
This sequence comes from Nematoplana nigrocapitula, assembly GCA_032274565.1. Taxonomy (NCBI): domain Eukaryota; kingdom Metazoa; phylum Platyhelminthes; order Proseriata; family Nematoplanidae; genus Nematoplana; species Nematoplana nigrocapitula. The sequence continues at coordinate 5,739 of JAUYWV010162477.1, forward strand.
GCGGAATGGCAGCTATATTTAGAACAGAGAGAGAGAATAGTGTTTTTAATAAACAGATTCATTCTGCCGCCGTTATTAGCAAGCATGGCACATAATGATATACCTGTGAGGGGAGCAGGATGGCAAGCACAAAAAGGTGATCGAGGCCATCGTGCTCTCCTGAGAAGTTTACATAATTAGAAACATGTACTGTAAAATGCGATTTAACTAATATTTAACGGAAAATGCGAGTAGATATATAGTATAACAAAATTAGAATAAAAAACATCAAAGAAACAGTTCTTATAATGGAAAATACCCCGATCTGTAGGTAGAGGGTGTACATTATTAAGGAAAACCGATCTGATATGATGTTCTTTAGAATTTAAAAATCTTTCTTTAAAAACTCTTCAGGCATGCTCATCTAGCAAAAAAACTTTTTAAGAGGTTTCTATTTTGAATTTCATAAACCTTATGCAGTATAAGTTTGCTACAGAAATGCCATGTCCATAGATGGTTCTTTTTCTCATCTCTGTTCTTGAAGAAGATAATTGGATGTGATTGGAATGTCTGCCAGAAATATTTTGATTTCTTTGGAAGTAGCATATTAAACGGTGATTTACTTCGGATTTGATATCATAGAAGAGTAGGGTTGTTCTCCGCTTAATCAGACTTTGTAGAGTTAATTAATTTCCTTGACAAAACAAAGATTTAGTATGAGTTAGGTATGCTGTTTTATTTATTATTCTGAATTCCCTTTTCTGTAGCAGTATTAGGTTTTGTAGATGACATAAATATGACCAACCCCATACAGTTGTACAGTAGTAGAGATGGGGATAAATGAAAGCATAATACAACATTTTAAGGATTGCTTTATTAGTCTTATTTTGGAGATGTTTCATGATGCCTAACTTTATAGATATTTTTTGTTTACTATACGTAGCTTCCAAGTTAAACTTTCATCAATAATTACACCCAGGTATTTGGTGCGTGATACCTGTTCTATCACTGTATTTCCAATTTTAAATTGAAGGTTCAATCTTGGTTTGCTTTTAGATCTAAATAGCATAAAGTTGGACTTCTACTCAAATTTAAACTTAGTTTATTACTTTTGAAGCATCTATAAAAATCATTTAAGGTCTTTGTGTTTTATTTTTCCGTTGTTGTAGTAGTATCATCAGCAAAGAAAAGCATTTTGCTAGCTGATCTTATTCTAACGCTAAATACAATGAAGAAGAAAACTACTGTATAGGCGTACGAGTTTTTAATGGACCTTCAATCATCTATCTGTGTGCTGGAGTACAAGATTCAGGTGTGGTGCATTGTTAATACAACATAATATTCACCGCACTGTACGGCCTCAATATTTGAGACTCGAGCTACACCGTTATTGTAAATGTTCAACAGAGTTTTGTGATATTATCCACGCTGCGACTATTCCATGAGAATAACAATTGGCACATTTCCTACACACTAGTGTGTCCCTGCATGTCATTTGAGAGTAATTTGATTGGTGCGACACTTGTATCGGAGCAAACTGCCAGTTCAACTCTCAGCATAGTACTTCCCGTCTAATCAAAGGGGGGGGGTTGCATGCCCATGTACACATGGGAGAAGGCCTTCGCAGAGTGCTGGAGGAGAGAATTGCAGGGGAAATATGCGATCCTCGCTGACATTTATAACACGACTGGGAGAAAAACGACCGACAAAGTTTGGGGGAAAATTGCAGTGAACGCGACAACTCAAATTCCAATACTTAATCCATCCCCCGGGGTGGTGATGTAAATTAATAATTTGACTGTATGGAAATGTTAGAGGTTGCGATGCGGTGGTTTCCGCAAACACATCGCCACTGATGAAGCAGTTCACGCTATCGCACAGACATCATTTAGGCAATATCACATGCGAAAAGGCTGTTCAATTTAATTTCTGCCTCCACTTCCCTGGAAGCACTGCATCTTTTTACTTTCCATAACAAATGATGAACTGGTAGTCAACGATGCATTTCAAAAATATTAGTGGTGTAATCATTTCGGAGGGAAAATGCAGCAAAAATACATAAAGATTATTGCAGCTATTAAAAGTATGTACGCCAATGAAAGCATTCAAACGGCAGCAAAATCAATGAATGCAACAGTACCTGCTGGAATAGATTTGGGCGCCTTAGTCAAATTTAGTTTGGGTACAATAAAATTGCCGAATGAAGAACAGGGGTATACTATATGGAGATGGTGAACCCGTGATAGAGTGAAGGAGCTGAATATAGCGGAAACAGCTCTGAAAAATAAGAACACGAACATTCAAATCGTTTTTATGTGGAAAGAACTGTCACAAAATATCGAGGACATGCCGGTCAAAGACCTGTGGTATTGGTTTTTAGTTCTCTGAAGTCTAAAACTGGCAATTTTTATGCACTAGCGATATCACTTTGCATACGAAGTTCCATCAACCGATATTTAACCTCAGCGCTGGTTATTAATAGAAAAATAAATCTTTGTAATGATGCTGACTTCAATTCTTGTTCGGTAAACTTTTATGTGACGGTGGAAACCTCAACCATTACTAACCCTTGGAACAATAAATTAACCCGGAACTCAATTCAATTGCTGTCTACATTTTCATGGAAGCATTGCAGTCTTTTCTTTTTAATGGAAACAATATCCAAGGGAAAAATAAATTTCTGAAGTGCTCTATTTATTTATTTTAAAATCGCCGCATGTAGCCTATTATCAATTTAGAAGGACGCTGATAAAATTTGTATTAAATCCGGCAATATAAAGTCAATCAATATAATATTAATCAATACAAATTTACAATAGTATTAAACGCGTCCGCTAAATTGGAATGAATATCCAAAGAAATATCACTTGTAATCAATCTTTAAATATGGAGATGGAATAAGTAATGCAAATGACTACTTAATCAAATTTCAAAATATACATAACTTAATTTATTAAAATCAAAAGTAAAAAAGAACTACTGAAATATCAATAAAGCCGAGTATTGCAAATTAAATGTTTCCTGAAGTTACAGTGCTCATAAGTGGCAATATGAGAGAATGGTCTCGATCATGTTAAGTGCCTACCATCTCATATTGCCATTTGTTTGCCATTTGGTTATGCCCTACTAACCAAGGATGGTATTTTGTTTGTTTTTCAATAAATTATTATTATAAATCGGATGCTGTCACTATTTCCACGGAAGAATTACAGATCGCATATCAATAACAGACTGTATAAAATGACGTAAAGATTTGGCAGTCTTATAAATGTCGAAAAGACCCTAATAACGGAACCTGTGGCTCCCAGTATGACGGGCAGCGCTCCGAGCGGATGTTTCATTGGCGCGGGCTTGAGACATTTGTTTGAGCAGTGCGTTGTGTCTTTTCGACACTACTCTCATTCGTTTTGCAGCCCGTGACTGGGAGCCATTAATTGTGTTTCATTGTCTTTGGCATTTTGTAGAGAATTTCAATCACCATGTCAGCGTTATAATTTCAATGTAATTCAATTTCCAAGTCTGCTTGAATATTCAGTAAACAAATTAATCAACAATTTTTAAATGATTAATTCTTCGTCCTTTTTAATATGATTCTTCTGGAATACTGTAGAATATTTTATGATTAAGTTATTTACAAATGTGGTAAGTTTTGTTCGAATCAGTACTGGAAATTTGGAGATTTTGCGTATGATATGTTACAACAAATCGCTCAAAAATCAATAATGACAAATGCAATATGACTGTGGTTAGTGGTGGTGATTTCTCTGCGCCATAAGGTGATTCTTTATCTCCACTAAATTTCATTAAGATCGGATTTTATGAACAGGTATAAAAGTGAGGTATAGTTTTGGTAGACTTTTTGAAGGGCCTAAAACGGACCCTTAAAACGCTGTGGCAGCCATACGGATGAAACTAAACGACATAGTGAATGCCCTGAGCCACCAATCAAAGTGAGGGTACACAAAATTTGAGTTTTCTCCAGGAAGAGATAGTGAACACACACACACACACACACACACACACACACACACACACACACACACACACACACAGAGAGAGAGAGAGACAACAAATATTGGGAAGCTCTCCATGTTATCCCATTTCGATGATTGACTACCCTGTTTTCCATATATTTGATCGCATATAAGTTTTCTTTTAATTTTTAATGGCATTTTCAAGCCGGCAGTCCGCAGAAGGACTGGAAGAGGCAAAGAGACAATCGAGTGGATTAATACCTCGCGGAACCTCCTCAACTTACTATTACAGTCCGAATACACTGGCGCATGCTTTCAACTGATTTCAATATTAGCAATCTAAAAGCCTTACAGTGACTAGGTAATCGATACGTCTGTTGAAGTTCAAGGACTTATTGTAGTGTGCAATCTTGCTGAAGGATGAATTCATCTACTCTACTTAGAATCGCTCAATCATCAAGAGAATGAAATACAGAATGTCTAATCCGTCAAACAGTAGTTCATTATTGATTTTGTTTGTTTGTTTGGGTACTGAGGCTACGCATATCTGTAGAATTCTTATTGAACTACTATGGTATATGCATTCTTTCTACTAGGCATGATATGGCATATATTCCATTTTAATTTCTCATCTATTCTACGAAAACAATAATGTTTTACAGGTTTAATAATAAACAAAGCGGAAAGTAGTTTCATGATAATCTCATTTATTTTTACATATTAAAAGTTAATAGAACCACTAGACAAGTACCACCTATACACGAATCTGAAATGAAAAGAACATTTCAATCAACAGCTGTCCAATATTTCAATCAACAACTGTCCATTTCAATCACAATATTCATTAATGTAAATCGGTCAGTTCTGCAAAGTTTTTATTCATGTATCACAAATGTCTGTTAAAGCTGCGAGTTTGAATGATCAAGACAAGAAATCAAAAATGGGGCAAATAACAAAATTCAGAGTTGACACGACACGGCACTACTGGATGCTAAACACTATTCTGTCCTATTGGCATATGAGAAAATGCTTAGGACTAACCTTTAGACAGCTTTGTAATGTTCAGTTATGACTGATAAACAGTACTATTTCTTCCATGGATTCTGCGACATGCTTAAATTGTAATACCATTGCGAACTACAGTACTTTTGATTAGTGTATGTGAAGTAAATGTCCTCGTCGGCAGAGAGGAGAAAACGAAAGAATACAATGATAATTAATCACACTTGTAGCTATCGAACCGCAGACCCAAGCCAGCAGCTATAATATAGCACCAATACGTCGGCAAAACACGTTCAAAAATACAAATATATTTCTACTACTCATTTGAATTTTGTAGTAGTACGAGTCGTTTGTTGTGCTATTATTATTATTATTATTATTATTATTATTTTATTTTGAACAACACAAAAAGCAAAACTGTGAGATCTTGCTGGTCACTATACTGGAATTACATTAACAGTTAAATTGCACGCAATAAATTAAACAAATAAGAACAACAAATGAAAAATTGAGAACAAGGTAAACAACTAAAGTGCAACAAGTCATGTACAGTACGGATATAACCGGGACGGGGGAGCAAACATGGTTATTAATACACGATAGAGTAAAATGGGGAAATATAAGTAGGCAATTTAATCCGTTACAGCAAAGGATATGGGTCAAAAGAGGGAGGAATTATACATTTTGTGTAGAATAACTATATTTAATAACTATTTTGAAGTAATTCTGTAATTTCTTTATTTTTTCAAATATTTTTAATCACTTTTAATTCAACTTTTGTTTGGTTCCAGACTACACAAACTTCTTCTATCACTCTAGTTTTATATTTATAAAATAGTATATTTGTTATTGCATTTCAGATGTCAGTAAAATGAAAGTAATCAACCAAATTCAAACAGTTTTATACTGGTGCCACGAAACGCGAATCAATCTCTATCAGATGCGTGGCCTATATACTGTACTGTATGTAGTTATAGGCGCTAGGAGACGCTCAGATAACTATGAATATTCTTTCTTAGAAAATACAGTATATTTTTTCCATGATTGTTTCAAACAAAATCTATGAAAAAGATAATACCTACTTACTTACCTTATTTACAGAGAAAAGCACAGGACAGAATGTGTGAGTTTATGTTTTGTTTTGAAAAAGTTTGGAAATATTTGTAATAAACCTCCTGTAGATGTGAATTAGAAAATATAAATTTTTATACAAATACAAATATAATTAAAATTATAAAATTACAAAATTATATATTTAAAAATTATAAAAATATGCAATTAGAAAAGTATAAAATTTGAAAATTAAAAGTATATTTGTCCAGTTATGAAATACAAGTGTATAGTAATGAAATAGCATGGAAATTTCGGTTTTGAAAACCAAAAATATTTTTAGTTTATGTTTGGTTTTCAAACCTTTCTACGGTTTTAAAAACGTTTTAAAAACCAAACATAAAGTCACACACTACACTGTTCAAAACTATCATAGCGACACACATTTTGTATTTTTCTACAAAGTACTAACTGAATTAGTAGAAGAAATGTTTCGTTCTATATACATTACTCTACCATGACTATTGTCTCTCTATTAGTCAATTATAACCAGTTATAATTTTCTACTTTTAAATAAGAATATAAGGTTTTTCTTTTCTTCAGCACATTTCGTTGTCTCAAACTTTCGCTCATATTGATACTGTATATTTATAGAGTAAGTAGCTTGCTCACCTGCGCAGATGTCCGGATGTGCCTATTGTATATTTTTGGAATCTTTAGTGTTATTCTTGCCAAGCGTTTACTTTTTTGAATATATTTTTTTCCTTAAAAATATTACTGTGATCAGTACAGTTTGCATTTACAATTTTACATAATTACTGATAGTTTAGTTTGTAGTTTGTGTATTGTACGCAGTGACTAACCAAAGTGGAGAAAACGAAAATCCTTAAATGACTTCGGGAAAGCGAAGATTTCTAATCCTTCTCTTGGAATCGAGAGACCAGAGAGTGAAAAACAATTTTAAACTTGGTAATTTCCACACAGTGAATGTTTCGCTTGCCCACGTAAAACATGAATTATTCACTCCACTGGCTTCACTGCGCGGAAAAACACCACCCATTATAGTGTGCCGTATATTGTTTTGGATGATCATCGGTTGCACACTAACCATTTGCAATATCACTTTCATTAAAATATTCTCTATCATGGGACACATCATGTATCACTTTTAACTATATACTACTTGTGCACAGCGTCTTTACATCACCCAATACCTTCAGCGCGTTTTTGAGCAAAAGGAAGCTTTTCGAAATAAGTCGTGGTATTATTCTAAAATCTTTTAGGCCTTATTAATTTATCTGTTCGTAAATACCTGCAAAACCTACCCCCTCACTTGACCACTCTCTTTTTTGAGGATTTTTTATGTACCTGAGTGGTGGTACGAATAATGGAGGCTTCGGGACATCTAGGTTAGGCTTGAGCGAGGGCTGGGGTCTGTTCTATAAAACTTAGTAGTTGTGAGCTCCTAAAATTTATTGTATCGAATACAGGCGATTTAATTGAGTTGACTATAATGAGAATGAATGGTTCTCTCGCCAAGTAGAATAACGACTATCGATATCACAACACTGGACCGTGCACAGAGACGAGTAATATTAAACGGTTTAGCCCAAATTAAAAGTCTCTACCGGCACGGACCTCTCTTCGAGGAACCCGATTCGACGGCTTCGTATCTGATGGGGCTTCGGCTCCCCTAATGGGATCCCGCCTGACAACAACGAGTATTATAGGGAATGTTCACACCCTTCGCAATGTATGAAGTACTCGCAATGTGTAAAAAGTTCTTCTATTTTCCACATACACCAATAAATTAACGGTTGGTTTCAATTTATAGGAAAATTCACAGGGTCACATAGCCTGTTGTGTGTGGTCTAAACCAGGAAATTAAAGAGAGGAAATAATCCCAGCCGTCAACACTGTCTCGTCAATTCAAGGCTAAAGCGCAGGCGACTCTATATATAGCAACCAAAGTATCACCCAGTGAGTCAATATTTTCTGCCAACTGAACAGACCTCACGTTGGCGTAAAAACTTCACATCAAATCCTCGGAAAGAGGAATCTAAACTTTTCAAGAAACATTCACAACAAAGGACACACGCACGTTCGTAGGCGTTTAAACAAAAGTAACAAGTTAAACATTTGCATCGGTATACCCCGCCATTACATGGTGAAACCTCTTCACTACAGTTACAATTGCATCTATCTTTTAAGGGACAAATTTAAATGGAGATTGGTTTGAATGAATAAAGACATACATCAAGTCAAAATTGCTGTATTGTGTTTATAATCTAAATATGTTTTCTATCCATTAGTGGTTCAATATTCAATAACAAAGAGATACTTTACAAAACGTATAAAATAATTCTATTCAAAATTACCATTTTGATAAATATATAATACCGAATTAAACTATATATTAAGTTACGGTTTGATTCTGCTTGATGTTCATTGTCTCATTCACTGTCTCATTTTGTTTTTGTTATATATGAACATTAGTTGAACACTGTTAATTTTGTGTGTGTGTTATGGTGTGCCTTCTATGGTTTTTTTTCTGCGGGTTTGTGTATTTTGCACATTGTACTTTTGATATTATTGTAAAAATTTAAATGTTAATGTATAAAATAGGTGGCCAAAATCTATTAATATTATTATTATTTTATACTTAGAGCAGTTTATATTATAGAAATAAAATCATGTTACAAGTAATAAAACTACCTATAATGACAGCTCAGCATGCCAGAGGCGATGGTCTCTCTCCAACTCTATTAGTTGTGCTATAAGCAATATGTATTGATAAAATAAAAAATAACATTTTCTTTTCATTGTGGTGGAACAAAAATTAACGCAGCGCAGGGTTTATTTCTTCGTGCCCCTAAAATTTGTAGTCCCGAACATTTGGTTGATGAAATGTCTTTCATAAAAAAGCGGTTTCTTCTTAAGCTAGACTATCCCCTACTCTGTTTTTAATCAAAACATTTTTACAAGCCCGTCGTTGCTATCCCAAACCTTTACACGATTTTACTTAAAAAACGGAATGTGTGTCCCTTATACATTCCTTCTCTTAATGAACCCTCTTATAAAAAGTATCACTTTTTGTAATTCCGACCTTGTTTTTTAACTATCCCAATAAATTAAAATCTAACTTTGTTTTTAAAACAATTGTGACAAATTCTGTATTGGTGAAACAGGAAGAGATCTGAGCTATAGTATTAAGAATCATCAAAGAGCATTGAACAAATCATAATTTCAACAATGCCTTATCTTTAAACATGTTTGGACTAATATAATAATATTCTATGAATTTTCGTTCTAGTTGTATTATTTATAATTGTAATGATTTAAAAGAATTTGTTGTGTGGTTGAAGCTGCTTTTCTTTATTATTAAACAGTTAATTTGGAGTCAAACATTACTCATGGCTTACTCATATTTATTCCTGTCCTTGATTTCTTCTTTACAAGAACATGATATACACCCCGTTTTTAATTTTACATGATTATAACTCTAGGTTGAATAGAAAACTCGTACAATATATCATAATTTTAATTGTCAAGTGTTTATTTCGAATTGATTGGTATAAAATTCATAAAGTATGAATAAATGCATGAATATAATAAATAGAATATTAATATAGTATAAAATATTATTATTTTTTTAAAACTTACCTTTTTCATTCTTGTGAGGTCTACATGCATTTTAACCACTACATATTTTTTTAATTTTAAAATCTATAACATTTTTAGTTTTCCAGTCTAAAAGCTTTTCAGTCATAAAACCAAAAGTTTAGGTTTGCTAGACTTCGTAGTTTTGTCTGGATAACCTAATACAGTCCATCTCGGTTACCTCTGATCACTATATAGTTACTGTTATGTAATAAATATTCGAGTTAAGCGGCATCCATCACTTATTTGCTATTCGTTTTTGCAGTCAAATTCGAAGTTTGTGCAAGCAAATTATTAATAGGACGTTGAAATTCAAACTAGACCACTTGTTCAAGAAATAGTCAATCAAATTCACGCTTTTATGAACCGATGAACCGAGGTAAGCAAAAATCCGAGTTAGGCAAATCCGACTTAAGCGAGGTCGACTGTATTCTGGATTGTGCGATTGTTCGTGAATATAGGGCATCTTTCTCAGTCGTTTTTGCACATTTACAAGTGCTTTTTCTGATTGCAACAGTCAAAAAACCCCGACAATCTAGTTAGGCGGTATAGAGGGGACCGGAACGCCAAGAGGTGAATACCATTGTGGATAGGACCGGATAAGAAAATGCTTCGGTACTCATGGCAGTGAATGCGTTCACCAGATCTTCTTATCTCTAGCAGAATACCTACTACTGTATTTTGAACTCGTGACTTTTGTCTTGAAAAACTATTCATGTCCGAATTACGAATATGGCAAATCACACCTGACCACGAAGGGCGAGACAGCGAGGCCTGTCTGGCTCAAGGGAGAGAACAGAAAATATCCCAAGGTACAATTAACCTACCATTGCAAAATAAACACCATAAAGTTAGTCTCTTTAAAATTATTGTATATAGTTCCTTTTTATTTTATATAACTACTAGTAGAGGGTACCCGCGTTGCTGGGCAATAGAATAGTCTGGTTCCCCATTTTCTGGCATGCCCTGCAACTTTTGTTTTATGAATTTTTTTGTGGGAGGCTTCCTTCTGCCTGAAACGGCCATTTCACACCGTTTTTAGCCTCCTTGACCTCGACCGCGACCTCGGAGGTCGACCTCGACCCCCTATGTTACCCGCAGAGTTGAGGGGTTTCACAGTTTCGGGTTGCTGACACCAACGGTCCGGCCGCTCACCCGGAACACACACACACACACAAACAGACAACTTGACAAATATATGGTATATAAGATTTAAAATACTCTAAAAACGACAGTTATGAATTCAAAACCCCAAAATATTCTATCAAACATTTCCAAAATGTGCTACTAACTAGTTGTCTCATTTGTAAGTAGTACATAAATAATTATTTATTTTTCTGTTACACACTATTTTTCATTAAAAAGAGCAGAAACCCTATACATTTAAATAAAATGAACATAGATAAATGTTGTTATTGTAGCGTATTGATTTCTCGCAGTCCTCTATAATTTGAATTTAGTTATCTTGTATAGAAGTTGTCCAATGCTTAATTTAAATTCAAATTTGAAATGTTTATCAGACGATACTTGCTTATGCCTAATTCACACTGGTCGGCGAACTACGTCGCAGTAGACTGCGACAGTTTGAATGTTTCAATTTTAACTGCGTGCTTTTCACTCAGACAGTTGCAACCACTGAGTGGATTTTCGCAGTCAAATTATTGATTTCACTGCGAGAAAATATATCACTGCGTAGATGTGAATGGTTCTCTATGTCACTGAGTCAATTTCACTGCAACAATTGTGAATGGTCAGAAACTGTATTGATTTCTCTGCATTTGACTTCTGCGACAATAATAAATTATTTCATTATTGCTGCAGTCAAATAGTTAAATTATATTTATAGCGCTATGGAAAATATCAAAATAGACGAAGAAAAATTGATTGGACTTGTCCAAAATAATCTAATATTGTACGATACCCAATGAAAGGACTATAGAAATGTTACGAAAAAGGAAAATGCCTGGAGAAACATTGCAAGCAGCATCGGAGAACCAACGGGTAGGTACCTACCATCTATAATTATAATCGTATATATTTTATCTATTTATAATTTAGGTATATTTTATATAATTAGAATTCATATTATGAATAAACACTTCAGTTTCAGCGCAAGTATGTCAACTAAGATGGCGAGAACTGCGCGACAAATTCAACAGGGAGATAAAAAAGGTAGGTACTTATAACTTATAACTTGTCCAGTATTTATAATTGATAAAAAATATTCAAAATAATTTTCCAGTACTTACCATTCAATTACAGGCAAAGTAACTAAGAAAAGTGGCGCCGCGGTTTCAGAAGTTTACACATCTGGATGGAGACTGATAAGTCACATGGCGTTTTTGGCACCTCATATAAAGCCCAGAGCTACAACCAGCAATGTTAGTGTTCTGAGAGAATCGACAGATAACACCGTCAATGAAGAAGAAGATTCAGAAGTACAATTAGGTAAGTTTATCCTGCCACTGGCCGTACAGGTATTATATATTTGTGAACTGGATTTATATACGCATTTATTTGAAATTCGCATTTTTCATAAAATAAATGAGTGAATCAAGTTATGTAATAGGTTGAATGAAATAAGAGTATCAATAGGTTATCTCAGGATTCTTCATTTCATGTACTTACATGTTATATAATGGCCTGGTTGGTAGACACATTGTGTGTTTTACTAAGGGATTGTGTACGTGTACCTAGGTATTATGTATACATGTGTTTTTCAAATATTTGTTGCTTTTCAGAAGCCACAGTTTTGGATGATTCTACCCAACCGAAAAAGAAAAAGAAAGAGTCTGTCCAGGAGCAGCTTTTAGAATTTATAAAACAAGGAAAGGATGAAGAGGACGATGAAGACAAATTATTCTGCGGAAGTTTGGTTCAGGGGCTGAAGCGCATGAGTCTCAAAAATAAATCGAAAGCAAAATTAGAAATATTGCAAGTAGTGAGCAAATACGAATTTGACAATGAAATTTTTTTGACAAATTACCCTTCAGCCATTTAATAATTCCAGTAATTACTATCAGACATACCCATCAATTTTAGCAGCTTCGATTACAAGCTGTTATACTCCCAACACATATGCATCAACTTCCACACCAAATTCAACTCTGTTTTTTGGGTCAACATCGGACACACAAGAATAGCGCATAACCTATTATTTTGTTGAATTTACTCACAGTACATTCACTAATTAGTATACTACATGTTATAATACCCGTATGATTATATACAGGTACATTGTTATGTTTGTGTTTCATTGACAAAATACCGTAGTTCTTATTATACAAATGTTAAATTTACTCATAATAGATTTACTTATTTGTATATTACATGTACTACCCGTTATGTTTATGTGTTTTATTGACAGAATCTATCATATTAAAAGTATCAGACTTTTTACTTTCTTCTTAAAATATGACAGACAAAAAAATAGATAGAAAAATTATAAAAAAATTTATTATCCAATTAATACTTTATTGTGAAGTAATAATAAAATTCATATATAAAAGTGTAGGTACAATGGGTGTAAAATATAGGTGTACAATGATTGTCATGCTAATTAAGACCGTCCAATCGACTTCATTTGCCATGGCACTTTGCCTTCTTCAGAAACAAAATACTCCGTAAACAAAGTACGGGTAAAGTTAGCGTCATTTGTCACATTACCGTGACGAGCATTGGTAATGTCCCGCATTCCTGTGCCCAAACCTTCACTACGCCATTCACCTTGTATGTACGTTCCGTCTGCTGTTTCACGGTCAATAGTTTCTGGTGCTAAATAGCGTCGAGTAGAAACTGGTCGAGTAGATTCCCGAGAGCGTACAAAATTATGAAGGACACAAATAGCTTTGACAACAAAATCGACGTTTTATGGTTTCATAATAATTGGTTTCCGAAGAATTCTCCACTTTGTAGCAAGAATCCCAAAGACATTTTTAATCACCCGTCGGCTCCTAGAAAGGCGATAGTTGAAAACCTGTTTTTCAACTGGTAGTATGTGACCCGCATACGGTTTTAATAAGTAAGGTTTGAGTGGAAATGCGTCATCAGCAACTAAAAGACCAGAACTGGTGTACTGAGAGCCAGAAAACGAAAGTGAAAACTTGGGAATTTGCTCCTGTTCTGCTAAAAATCGCTTTCCAATATTTGACTCATTGCCCTTATAATTGTAAAATAAAGATCCACTCTTCGATGGACACTGAATCGTAATATGTTTGCAATACATCCAATACAAGAGGGAAAATTCCATCTTTCTCTGAATTCTTTTTCGTATTGAACATAGTCTTCCGCGTTGGGTTCTCTGAGATATAAATTCGCCAAATTTTGATAAATTGCTCGTGTGGTTGAATTTATAATTCCACAAACAGTTGAATGGCCCAGCCTGTACGTTATGGCTAGTATCTGCATAGAATCACCATGCGCCAAATAACGAAGAGTTAGTGCAACTTTGAGTTCTGCAGACACTGCTGGTCGGAAATTTGTATTTTCCTTATTTATTGATTCCTGAACTAATGAGACCAGCATCTGGAATGATGCTGAATTCATTCTCATATACTTGTAGAACCACTCATCATCTTCTTTGAGCTCTGTCACCAACGATTCAAATTCACCGTTTTCGCCTCTATTCTTGATAATGGGTCTAACCCAATATCTTCTCTGGCATTTTGTTGTAATAGTATCCATAAATAATAGAGCTGCAATTGCTCGTCTTTTTTGTATTCATTTTGATGTGTGTCTGATATTGAAAAAACAAATTATTCGAGTGAAACTTTAAATCTGTTTTTACTCTTCACAGTAAACAAACTTGGTCCCAGTCAACTACGAGATCCACTGCGAAGTAAATATTGCAGATGGCATTCACACCAACTCAGTGAAATTTCACTACGACTACGACATAATTGTTGCAGTCGTCGCAGTGAGATTGCAATTCACTGAGTAGATTCACGCCGAACTTTTTCGCCGACCAGTGTGAATTAGGCATTAGCAAAGTGACGCAACAACGAGGTCTAGTCGATGTTAACTGGTTGAAAGCTCGTAATCTGTAATGTGGGGAATGTGATGCACAATAGGATACATGCGGGCGGACATTGTAGAACAGCAATGGGGGGATAATTTGTTTGAATGGAGATGGCGTGGTATGTGTTTTATGTATATATATATAGACTGAACCCCGTTTCACGCCGTGGATTAATCAGTATACTGTAGAGCACCATGGCATGGATCCGTGATACGAGCAAGATGAGCGAAAGTGAGTTATGACTTGGATATTTGTATTTAATTTGGACATTTTGTGTAAAACCACACCATTATATAGGGTTGACTTGTATTCATTTCTAACTAGAAACACCAACCTTTCCTTATTGATAATAAAAATTCATAATTAGGAAACTAAGAATATGGATATTTAACTAGTTTTAGAAGTTTTAAAAAATTTGTTTAGTTTTTAGGAAATTTATATCATGCATTGAAAAACTAACTCTGAGGAATAGTTTATCACAATCAAATTTATTATACATATACATATATGATTTGAAATTACAAACAGTTATTTATTGATGGTCGAGAGTAGTTTCTGTATTTGTTGTGTTGCGGTCTTGTGCAAGGCATTCTTCTAATTTCAACCCCAGATATGATATTTATAAATAGTTGATCTTGATACTAATTCACAATTTTTCAAAGTGAAATTAATAATAAATTTGTTGAAATAGAAAAATATATTGATAAGAAAATGATATATCATTACACAAAATTATTTAAAGTTGCTAGATCATTATTATTATTTCACTTATACAGTAAATGCTTTTCACTTCATCATATGACATCTTATCTTGCTCACTATCATGTAATCCAACCTTTATTGCTTTCTTTATATGCTCTATTGTGTCAATTTAGTTTTATACATTCCAAGTTTGTCAGCCATATACCATTTTTACTCTTATACAGTCCTTGTTTGTACATCATCATATTTTATACGTTTATCATGAACCTTTTACCACATGGGGACATAGTGTATCACACATGCAGTGACCCTGATGATCATAGTGTTGTTGTTGTTATTATTATTCCTGGCCGACTCTGTTGGAAACTGCGTCGCCTGGTCCAGGCGACTGTGTCTCGAGTAATCGGGTGGTATTCGTCTCGTCCTGAAAATCTTCACCTTTGGCCTGAATATCTATCTCTACGTTTCCTCCCCGCAACTCACACTTCGCTCTCTTATTTCTTTCCTCATGACATCCATCGTAGCCCTCTATTATCTCCAGTCCTATCCAGAGCCAGTACGCTCTCATCGCACAGCTGTGGCCTGCTCTCAACTGATGCACCAACACCACAGCCATGTCTGGGGAGTTTTGATGGACTTGCTCTTCTTTCTTTCCATCTTCTCTTTTGCATCTGCTAGTCATTGTATCTTTATCTTCTTCCACCTTCTTAGGTCTTGCATCCGATCATTGTTCCTCCTTTCATCCACTTCTTCGTTTCCACGTATTCGACAATGAGCTGGGACCCATTGGAATTCCACTATCTCGCACAGCTTCCACATGTTCCTTCCTGTCTTGCACTCCTGCCACAGAGGTCCTCTTTGGGTGCTTGCAATCGCAAGATTGACCGTGGTAGTAGAACATCTGGGGGTGGTCCTTAGCGTGTCGTAAAAGATTTACATGAAATGGGACACTAAAATATCAATGTTTTTACCACCTTTTTTAATTTTAATCGGAATCTTTAATAAGTGAGACAGTTCTCGAAAGTCCTTTCCCTCTGCAAAGGCATCAACCATTTTCTGAGGTTTTCTTACTGTTTGTTGTCTTTGTATATTTCCTCGTCTTGGCATTCTAGAAAACACCCAAACAGGCAGCTGTATACGAGTGTCTATGAACTGTCGCTGATTAGCCCTACGCCTGCTCTTCATTAACGAATTTTTATTTGACCCAAACAATTACTTTTATATACAAAGATTACTTATAGTCAAAATTGAATTCACGTTTTATGAAATAGATTTCCAAATACTGTGTAGTATTACCGGTTTATTCCAAGTCCACATGCTATTAATTTTTAGTCTATTTTTTAAACAGTGTAATATTAGTGTAGAAATTTTCATCCGGGTCTAGCGTGGAGCAAACCCATACTATTGATACTTTGATGCGGGTTGACCGAAAAGGCTAACTTATCTATACTGAGTAATTTAACAGCAGTCCTGAAAGTTTTGTGTGAAGTGAGTGAGTAATTTCGATACTGCAAATTAGAGGTCGAGGAAGATAAGAAATGAGAAAACTGGAAAATATGCTAATAAAACGGAGGAACCAGAGTATACTGTCTTGTGGAAATACCGACCAGACCGTTTCACCTGTCTAGCCAGGTACCGTAGGGTATAGTAAGCAGTTGCCCGTCATCCTCTTGTACTATAAATAGGGCACAACCTATCTGGAAGGTCAGATAAGTCGAGAGAATTGGTCAAGTTGTGACTGGTGGAGAGTGTGATTGACGAGGACGCACTGGAGAAGTGCGCGCTCTTCTTATCTTTCTGTTTCCACTGAAGAAACTCCTCGAGGGCCATCTTACCACCTATCGTGGGGGAGGGGAGAGGTCAGACCATACCGCCCCCACGTCATCACGAGTGACTCTCGTCTGACCTTATTGGTGCGGCAGTAGCGCTGGTTGTTAAAACTCACCACCCGCTCACTCGCTGGCTAGTAGTCTGTGGGCCTCCCCGCTGGGAGCCAGTCCACTAGTGCAATTCCTCTCGAATGCTGCTGCTAGTTTTGTCGACTTGCACTTCTTCGAGCAACAACAACAATATGGTGTTCTGTACTGACCTCGACTATTTTCGCATTTCAGTCGTCACCCCCACTTCATTTACCGGCTTGATGAACGGCACGATGCTCAAACACTTCAAGTGAGTTTTGCGTAATTTTGCTTTTATTAGTCTTCGAAAATCTCCCCCTGCTTTTTCGCCTAAGACGCGTAGTTGCACGGGTTTTATAGGTGAGTGAGTGCAGTTCGGTTTACTCCGGTCAAGCAGTAAAGAAGTAAGTTTCGTAGAAAAATTTAATTGTGCTTGAAACGGTAAACGTCTTTTGTGAAGGGTCTCTCTGCCAATCTTATTCAAAAGATTTAGCCTTTAAAAATATTGAATAAACAGAAATTAAATGTTTCGTACTTCTTAAATGTGAGGAGAGCTGAAATCTACCCATAGAAAACCCAGAAGTGTTGCCAAAACACTTATTTTGAATGCCTAGAGCATATAATACCAGTGTTGCCAAAGTCCTGCGATTAGCGACTTTTTTCTGTTTACCTGCGATGACATTTTGGTATTAATATTGAAAGTGTAGCATCCAGAATTGCCGTTTCGTGTTAAGTCTGAACTTTGTCTTTATCGAAACTCGGTCTTGACAGTATTGTGGTATATAGACCATATTCAGTTTAGTTAAAATTTAACATCACTTTTCACTGGTGATTCTGACGCCCGGTCTGCGATAGCTAGTTTTCCTCGCCTCCTTGTTGGTGACTTGCTTCCTGATAGTGATTCAAGTCCCTGTTTACTTATTGTTTAACGCCATGTCCGAGGAAGATAGTGATGAGATACGTTGCTGTGAAAGGTTCAGTATTTCTCAATGAGGATCCAGTATAGTATGGTTCGAAACCCTCGAAGTAAATATGGACATCGCGAAAATCACCAATGGTCGAACCATGTAACTGCACACAAGATCAGCTCTACCCTATGACGTCGTCTGCTGGCTTCCAGGAAGACTGCCTGCCGAGCACGAGCCCCGGAAGAGAGCAGTCTTTGACCTTAGTCGACGCTCCAGGTTCGAGGGTTTCCAACTACTTCAAGATTTTTCACTCCATGGCGCAAAACCATCAATAGCCTTTGGCTATTCAAGGATACCAACACAATGTGTCCCTTGATAACCAATTAGACAATATTAAATGATGTTTTGCAGGTGCTCTTTGGCCGTCCTTAGCGCTGTTATATGATAGCAGTCTGACATGTTACATTGCCATCTTTGAGTGGGTTCGTAAATACCTGCACTAATACCATCACTTCACTTGATCACTTTCTCTTGGGGACAATCGTGTAACCCCCAGTGCCTCGACAGTGGTCGGTCGGGCGTCGTGTCTGGCTCGCCTGGAGAGATTAGAGAGACGTGATAGAGAGAGATAGACATGAGAGAGAGATTAGCGAGACGTGATAAAGAGAGCGAGAGATTTGAGAGACGTGTGTTTGAGAGAGTTTAGAGAGACGTGACAGAGGGAGAGAGAGACAGAGATAGACCTGTGGGAGATATTAGATAGATGTGTGTGAGAGAGATGAGAGAGACATGTGTGTGAGATAGATTAGAGAGACGTGAGAGACAGATTTGAGAAACGTGTGTGTGCGAGAGATTAGAAAGATGTGACAGAGGGAGAGAGAGATAGACATGAGAGAGAGGGATAGATTAGAGAGACGTGTGTGAGATAGAGGGATAGATTAGATAGACGTGTGTGAGAGAGAGAGGGATAGATTAGAGAGACGTGTGTGAGAGAGATTAGAAAAACGTGTGAGAGAGATTAGACAGACAGAGAGAGAGAGAGAGAGATTAGAGAGACGTGTGAGAGAGAAAGATTAGAGAGACGTGGTAGAGAGAGAGAATAGAGAGATGTGCAAGAGAATAGCGAGACGTGTGTGTGAGAGAGAGCGTGAAAGTGAGAGAGAGTGTGTGTGTGTTTGAGAGAGTGAGTGAGAGAGAGCGAGTGAGTGAGAGAGTGAGTGAGAGAGAGAGTGAGTGAGTGTGAGAGAGAGTGTGTGATAGAGAGTGTGTGAGAAAGAGAGAGTGTGTGCGAGAGAGTGAGTGAGTGAGAGTGTGCGTGTGAGAGAGAGTGAGAGATAAAGAGTGAGTGAGAGAGAGCGAGAGTGAGAGAGAGAGACGCGAGAGAGAGTGATAGACGTGAGAGAGAGAGAGACCAAAGGGTGAAGGCTATAGGGTAGGAGAATAGAAAGTCAGAATTGAGAATATAGTGAGGAGAGAGTGAAAACAGAGTTAAGAGAGAGATCGTGGGAGGTTGCAGGGAATAGAGCACTTTGACTGCGGCAGCAGGACACACCCGCCACGACTGTTCTTTATTATTCTGGAAAACTCGACCGATCCATTACAAAATGTCTGGGGCCAGGATTCATTAATACCATTATCAGCAATGAAGTACTTTTGATGGTAGCGCTGAAGCCTGTTTGAACTGACCGCCGTCATTCATTCTCTCTTGCTCTCTCTCTCAGCTCGCTCTATGTGCGTACGAGATGTGAGGGGGCTTCACCATTATCATTGGTTTCTGTCTGTCACCTGTCTTGGCTTTTTTAGTGACACGTTCGCTGCATTTTCAGTGCAATATATAAATAAACGTTGGGTCGTAGCTTTGAGCACTCTCACTTCTGGTTAACTTTGCTGTGCTGACAAGGAAATTGTGTCTCTCCAAACCACCAACGCTTAACGCACGCACAATAATCTGCCCTTGAACGCCATTGAGATAGCGCCTGTCCTGTTTGGCTAAAAACTAATTCTCGAGCCTCTTGGAAGGCTATGAATATTAGTGTCCTGCCCGCCTCCCCGTCAATTCCCCTGCCCGGCTTCCACTTGAAGCCAGTTATCCCCAATTCGCGTCGTTCGAGCCTGGTTCAGGGCGGGCCCACTGGAGTGTCGAGGTAAAGTTTTGTACTTGCCTTCCTATTCTTCGGTTGTTTGTTGGTATGCCTATAGAGAGTCACTCGGGTAAGAGTTGGGTGAAAACATTTCTGTAGTGTTGGTAAAACTATCGTACCATTCTAGGTATATTACTTATAGATTGACAGTAAAAAGGTGTATATTATTATTCGGGTTGTCTTCAATTGTTTTTATTTTTACACGTTATTTGACAGGGCCACAGAGACTATTTTTGTGGGAAGAAATAATATTTTTAAACACTTTTGCGTGCATATACAGTATATTTTGTGATTGATTCAAATGCTCAAGTGCGCGTGCTATTTCATGGTTTGCAACGCCTCGACGCAATGTACCGTACATTGTAACATTTGCTGTTTGGGAGCGTTAGTTCTACATTTACATTTACAAGTAATATGAGCACCCATACAGTCGCCTTCCCGTGGCGGGGTCTCTAGGTTTGACAGTGTTGCGTTTCATGGGACCTACGCTTTATATTTTCTCCTCTTTTCTCTCATACTCCCTAGCCTCTTTCGCCCCTCTACTCTTCTCCCCCCCTCTCTCTCTTTCTCTTTCTCTATTTCTATTTCTCTTTCTCTCTTTCATTCTTTCTTTCTTTCTCTCCTCTTCTCCCTGTTGCTGCTGCTCCTTCCCGCCTTGAACGGAGTGACTCGCTCAATGCCCGGCATCACATTGATCTGCCGGTCCCCCGCAAGTAACTCACCAAGGCTGGGCTGGCTAGTGCCTCTTCAAGGTCAAACACCTGACC
>JAUYWV010162478.1:0-18253 GCA_032274565.1 Nematoplana nigrocapitula
GTTGTTAGCTCTCCATGAATTGATGAAGTGTCTCTTGATAAGGTTGGTAGATACATCGAGTCCGATTTCTGTGCTGTACTGGTCTAGGTGCGTTAGCTATAGTTGATCTGCTCTCACGCACAGATCAGAGACGCCTTTCTCAAAAAAAATAAAAATCGGGGTTTGCTCAAATCGACTATATGCTAAAGCCTCTAAGGACAAATTTGAGTTGGACAGCAACGAATGCCGAAAGAGATCCATGACAGAACGCATCCTCGCTGTCCTGGACAAGAAGAGTCTAGTACACCAAATATTGATAAATCTCTGACAAAAGTATTGTTTTCTACTGTGAAATTGACCTAGCATGTACTTCATATACTTTTAAAATATCTAAATACGTAATGTAACTAAAGGGTTTTAATTGAAAAAAATAATTCCCACAAGAAACCGACAGAAAAACATGAATCGATCGACCCGATATAACGATGTCCCCGTAAATAATAAAAATTGATGGGGGAAGTTAGTATTTTAGATAATTACAATGCATCATTTGTTAATTCAATTTTTGAAACTTTTTACATACTGTATACATCACTACAGGGTGAGTCAAAAGTCGCCATACAAATTAATACAAAGCAATAATAAAGCATTCACAATTATCAAAATTTATATGCCACATGTCTCCATACAATTATCGATTACCTCAATTCCTGCATTTGTATGGAGACTTTCGACTCACCCTGTATTGCAAACAATGCTGTAAAATAGGAGTATGGCCTTAGATGAA
Source organism: Nematoplana nigrocapitula (assembly GCA_032274565.1). Classification (NCBI taxonomy): domain Eukaryota; kingdom Metazoa; phylum Platyhelminthes; order Proseriata; family Nematoplanidae; genus Nematoplana; species Nematoplana nigrocapitula. The sequence continues at coordinate 767 of JAUYWV010162478.1, forward strand.
ACTTGACATGAAGACAGGCAGACATTGATGCATCTTCGCAATTGTATAAATAGAGGGTTTGTCGACAGGAAGGAGGGAACGAGAACAACACTGAACAATGCTGGACATACCAGCCCTTTTTATGCCAATACCGAAGATAACAACAGTCAGAGGAACAACATTGTGATCAGCAAAATTATGCTAAAGAGTGATCTACAAAAGAGCAGATGGAATTTATAAAAAAGTCATAACGAAGTGGCTCAAGTTAAAAAAAGTGTATTTCATTTAAACAAATACTTAAACAATGCATAACTGGTTACAGGTACATTCGCCGTGAAGGTTATTCCCTTAGTAAGCATAAAACGAGTGAAATTCACAGTTACCATAGACTTCGCAAATTTAATTGCTGTTCACACTAACAAATGCAGTCTATGCATATATATACTGAGGAGTATAACTGAAGACTCACAGCAACAAGCTCTATGCATCATTCACTACAAAAATGTCTAAATTAAAGTCACACTGACCAAAAGAAATCGTATTCACTCCTACTACATGCGCAATATGTACTGAAAGCTTTGAGGGTTGGTTTGTACGATTTCTTTCGAAGTCACAGGACCACAATGTCAGATATACTGGAGAGGCTTTCATCAATTCGTGCGCTAATGTCCGTTGCGCGACGATTCCCCAGCTTCGGCGACTGTGGACGCCCGATAGCTCGCGCCACCGCGACCACCAAAGCGTGATCGGCTACCGCGATAATTCACCCCGCCATTGAACGACCCCTTCCTCAAATCCTTTCCCCCACTGCTATGGTCATTGTCCATTCCCGGCGCGCCCCGAGGACCGAACCCATTTCGGGTCCCATTGAAACGCTGCTGGAAGTTGACGTTGCGATTACCGCGGAAACTGCTCCCGACCCACGAATTACCACCGCCTCCCCTAGACCTGAGTGCACCACGACCATCCCTCCCGGCGCCGCTGGGACCGCCGCGGGGACGAGTCTCCCGTTCCGGATGCAAAAATGCCGACTGCGTTGCGCTGCTGAACACATCTTCCACCTCTTTCGCACGGCCGTCTTCTGTCGCCATCGACTCTTTGGCCATCATCTCGTTCCACGAGCCGAACTCCTCGTCCATTTTTGCCCATTCTATAGTTTCACTTTCCACCTTGGGCAGTTCCTTTTTCTGCTGCTGATGGCTCGTCTGAGTATTGAGATTTGCAGTGGAGGAAATAGGCGGAGAGAGCGGTTCCGACTGGTGGGAGATATCGGCCCGAGCACCCCCATTCAAATAGGAAGGAGCAGCGGTTCCATCCGGTGTCATATCACTGCCGTTTACCAACAGCGATGCTACCCGAGTGGGTGGTGGTGTTGGACTTTCGAAATCAAGAACGATGGACTTTTGGAGAAAATTAAAGCCTCCCTGAAGCGGCCGAATTAATTCCTGAAAGGTCATTTCGGGACTTGGACTGGGAGGCGGTTCCTCTGGCACCACCTCGGTGGAAATATTGGATTCGCTGAACTGATCTAACGTAGCTATGGCTGTCGTCGTTGGCAAATCGTCTTCCAATGGCGGGGTCGATTCTTCCGGAGATTCAACAATAGGTTCTTCTTTTTCCTCGGACTCTTCCTCTTCTTCTTTGGAAATTGAATTGTCAGTGGTCGATGGCACCTCGGCGACTTCTGCAAATGGAGCAGGTAGTACAATTTGGTCACGCAAAAGTCTAATTGGTGAATGAGTATATGAAAAGGACTAAATGCTATTTTCACATTTATAACTTGCCGGTAGAGAAACTTGTCACAATAACACACAGTACAAGAAACTGAATTTGCACGAAGCATTTTCGACAAACTTGTTTAGCCAACATCGGTTAACTAACTATACAAGATTAATTCAAATTTAGCCGACAATGATATGATCAATAAAAACAAACCACATTAGACAAAAACTATCACCGGAATGTGAAACATGGAGTGTGCAAAAAACCTTTTCTATCTCCTCCTAAACTATCAACCGGGGAGAGCTGGAATTTTCTGTACCCACCCTTTTAATGCTTTAAATGACTGAGCACAACAGTTGCAAATATCTTATATGATATAGTATGCATACTACTCACAAGTAGTACGCTTATTCCGCTGTTAAAATGATAGATAAAAGTGAAAAGGTCAGGTCTGTGTTTTTTATATAAAATATGCAATGGGAGTCCTTATCAAAAATATGAATACCAATATAACATTTATCAGGACCACAATTACGACTGGAAAGAAAAGAAAACTTAAAACAAATAATAGTCCTTAGCGATTTCATTATGGAAGTTGAGCCAAGAAGAATTGATGGAAAAGGAGTCCAATTTTAAAAGACACGTGAAGAAAATGCGAATAAAAAAGCATACGAAATGTAATTTATCTGGTTTTCCTCATTTAATTGTCTGCAATAGCAATTTTTCTTCAATATAATTGATTCCACATGTTACAATAAAGGAGAATTTATATCTTACATCTCTACAGATTAGCCAAAATTAAAAAAATTGAATCCCGGATCCAGACGCACTTAAATGATTTTTAAACATTTCTCTTGTTTGACCTTGTCTACTGCAGTTTGCGTTGTTAATCATTATTGTAGGATAAGAGTTTCACATCTATTTTCAACACTACAAACCCTAAAATCAACACTTATATCATATAGTATCGAATAACCGATTTTTATACTACCAGTGGCCAAAAACGAAAACACTTGCTCACGACGTTTGGCTCACTACACGTCAGTCTTATAAACCCCTTGTCTAAACCTGTGTACCGCTTTCTGTTTTGTGCCCTGCACGACGTTTGCATTATGACTGCTCCCTTCACCCCATAACTTTCATCTTTCGAAATGGTGCTAACACTTCTACAGGTACAAACTCCAAACTCAACCTTTCTTGCTCCATCTAATGTTTTCAGAGGAATAGCAGCCGCTTCACTATATTAACTGCACTCTTGCACCCGTCCCTGTTGTGTCTTCGAAAGACAATAGAGAGGAGACGGTCGGGTGTTTAGGAATTGAATGAACGCGGTCCTGGGAAGACAGTGGTTCAAAGGCGCCCATCCCAAATTTTCAACTCCTCGGGGATGCCCAATCACCGACTTATTTGTAATTGCAGTTGGCTGTGTTTAAGTAATATAAATCAGTGAATTAGTCTTTTCATATCGTCAGTTTTAATTAAAATATAAATAGCCATATATATATATATATAGTATAGTGGCTAAAAATAAACTTTATCTGTACTATTTTCATTTAAAACAGTCAAGTTTTAATTCAAAAGTGACAAGACTTCAAACATTAATACATAAGTTGGCACAATTGACAATAAATCTACATAGTAATACAGCGTCAGTTAACAGAGACGCAGTTACCTCCTTATCTGCAAGGGGCTGCCCATTGACGCAGTCAAAAACCACTGTATCAACAAGCGTATTTCCCGCTGCATTGTATTTTTTAGCCCAACATTAATCACTGAACAGCACCTTTACAAAGGTTAAGCTGCAGTGAATATGGCGAATCCAACCGTTTAACGATATGCTCGTCCCGAACATTTCAAAATTTGAAGGCTTCTGTTGGATTGGTATTTGGTGCATTCTCCATATAAATTACGTTTTCACCTTGCAACCGTTGTGAAAGATTTGTCATAAACTCATTGAACTTGTTCTTTACTGATCCCAAAATGATTCTGAATCAGAACAATCTCACCACCGTCATCAATAGCAAGAATAACATTCGTGCTCGAAAGGGCATAATTGCACGTACTGGTCCAACCACAGATCTGCCACAAGTCCTCTTGCAAAACATGTTGAAGTTGGTTTCGTCAACAAGAATCTTTCTGAGCACTTTTCGCTGGTAATCCACTGAGAAGATTCTATGATTATCTATATCCCCAGGTGTATTACGTGCCACAGATTCAGAACGAACCGATCTATATGTAAACATGAGGGAATCGATTTTATTCCACATTTTAGCTTTGCAAACACGATAATCAACAGATGCACGAAGGTCTTCAAATGTTATCGTCGGATTTTCTTCAATAATAGCACCAACTCTGTCCATATCTTCTTCTGTTAGTTTGACTAAAGAGTCTCTTCATTATTGACAGCCGGGTTGGTCGCCTAATATCAAAATCGGCTGTCTTCTTCTTCTTCTCAGTCCGGTGGCACAAAACGCGCTGCGGTGGCTTCACAATCCCCCGCCATAGACCCGGTGTTGAGCCAGATGTGACTCTCCTGCTGCTCCAAGTCCTGTCCATTCTCAGATGTCATTCACCCACGACTTTGCTGGGCGGCCTTGTCGTCCCTTCCCTTCCACTCACCCCTGGATGATATCCTTGTCAAATCCTCCTCGACTTATAACGGGTGCAAAACACATCTGGACTTCACCCGGCGCAAAGGGCCTGAAATCCAGATGTGGTCCAAAATACCGCATTTTTCTTAAGGCCATCTGCTTCCGTAGCTCCAATTCCACTCTGATGGTATTCAGCACCCAACGATACGATCTTCTTTTGGTCCATGATATTTGCAGTACTCTGCGGTACACCCACATCTCAAATGCATCTATCCTGCGTTGATTTGTTTTGCTCATGGCCCAGAACTCACAACCATATGACGCTATGGCAAAAGCTGTTGCTCGAAGAAGCCGAATCTTTAGGCTTGTGGATATGCTCCTGCTCTTCCAGATGGTAGTCATTCTCTGTGTGGCGGTTCGTGCCATGGACAGGCATCTTTGGATCTCTTTAGAGCTACTTTCTTTGGTCGTTATCAGCGAGCCCAGATACACAAATTCCTCAACCTCCTCTATCATTTGGCCATGCAGTTCAAAGTCTGACTTATCATTCCTATTTGGGTCTAACACCATAACCTTTGTCTTTGCGGAATTTATCAACAAACGTCTTGGGGTTGCTTCAGTGTTCCACGCGTGCAAGCAGATTCTTGAGGTCTTCTTTACTCGTTGTCAGTAGGGTTGCGTCATCAGCAAAGCGTAAATTATTTCTACTGTCCTCCCACTCTCACCCCCATATCGATGCTATGAAGAGCGTCTCTCATGATGTTTTCTGCATAGATGGTATACAGCTTGGATGATAGGATGCAACCCTGCCTGACACCTCTTTCGATCTTAAACAATTCTGTCAGTCCGCAGCTCGTTCTCACCGTTGACTCTTGATCATAATAGAGCTTCTTTATCAGGTGGACGATGAGCTCCGGAAACCCCATCTCAATCATGATACCCCATATCTGCCCATGGCTGACACTATCAAAGGCTTTACTATAATCAATAAAGTACATATAGAGTGGTAAACCGTGCTCTCTGCCCTTTTCTATGATCAGTCTTATATTAACTATATGTTCCCTGCTTCCCCTGTTTTCGACAAAGCCTACTTGCTCTTCGGAGATTTCTTCCTTGTATTTTGTTTTCATTTGCTCTGCTATGATTATGAGTAGGATTTTGCTGCAGTGAACAATGGGACTAATGGTCCAGTAGTTGTTACATTCCTTCAAGTTCTTGGGGAGTGGAACGAAGACTGCTCTGCACCAATCGAGTGGCCAGTCTTCCTTTTCCCATATGATTTTGCAAAGTTTCCATAAGATGTTGATTCCAGTTTCACCTGTGGCTTTAAAAATTTCAATTAAAATCTTGTTGATACCTGGTGACTTCCCATTTTGAATTCGCCGCATAGCCCAAACAACTTCCTCTCTCAATGGTGGTGGCTCTTTAGCTGTTGTTGGCACTCCGTTGTCATTAAACCAGTCTCTTTTCTTGTACCTATGTAGCCTTGATATCGTCTGATTCTGTTAGCGTTATTCCTGCGCTGTCATTGATCACATCAATATGAGCTATGCGTTCGCCAGTCACCTCTTTAACTACATTCAAAACTTGTTTTCAGGTTGAGGCGGCTATTCTCGATTTCCATGCATTTGTCCTCGATAAAAGACTTCTTGTATTCATTTGTCTTTTTATTGTATTCTTTGTCAAGCCTTCTCCATTCGAAAGTGTCCTTTGATCTTCGCCTTCCTTCTCTCCTTTGCGACTTCTAGTGACCCTACTGTTAGCCACGTATGTTTAGATCTTTTCTTCTTCGGGATGTTAACATTTACTGTTTCTAGGACTTCATCCTTCTTCTTTACCCAGAGTACATTTGGTGTTGTTTTTTCCTCGACAGATTCTTGAAGCTTCATTAAACGGTTGGTGATCTCCACTGTAAACTGATCTGGTATACGGCTTACATCATATCGGATTAGAGCTTTCTGAAGGTTTTTCTTAGCTTTAAGTTTCAACCTCATCTTGTACACCAGAAGTTGGTGATCACTGCCACAGTCGCCGCCTGGATATGTTTTCACATTATACAGAGCTGACTTCCATCTCTGCTTTACCATGATGTAGTCAATTTGGTTCCTAACGCGATCCACTGGGCTTGTCCAAGTGTAGAAACGTCTCGGGTGATGTTGAAAAATGGTGTTCCCAATCATAAAATCGTTCTGTGCACAGAATTCGTTCACCTCTGTCATTCATCTCACCTAAACCATACTTCCCTTGTATCTCACTCGCTTGATTTCTCCTTCCTACTTTCGCATTTCAGTTTCCTATTAAAATAACGACATCCTTCTTTGCAATTTTGTCTAAAGTTTCCTGGATGACCTCATAGAAAGCGTCAATGTTGAATCGGCAGTTGGGTCATATACCTGAACGTAAGTGATGTTCACAGGGTGGGCGTTTACTCTCGGTGTGATGACTCTGTCATTGATTGGATTGTAACCCAAGATTGTTTTTGCTGTTTGCTTTTGCACGATGAAACCGACCCCACTACTTTTACTTCCAATTTCTTTTCCTGAATAGAATACGGAGCACCAACTGTCAGTTGTAAATCTTCCCTGACCATAGGCCACCAATGTTCTGCAATTCCATGGACATTCAAAGAGTACCTATTCATCTGAGATGTTACAATTTCCAGCATTAATGACAGAAAATGTGTGATATTCAGCGATGAATCAACAATTTGTCAATTTCAGCAGCAGCAACAATTTGTCAATTTCAGCAGCAGCAACAATATGTCAGGTGGCCTCCAAGAGTCTTGCCAGCTCACAGTTGTTATACTATTGAGACTGTGAAGCATCCACCATCAATCATGGTTTGGATCTCTTTCAGCCACCATGGACAGAAAACTCTAGGGGAAAAGATGAATAGTGTGCCTATATCAAAGTTTGTGTTTATGAACATCAGTTGCATAACGATCTTCCAGCAGAATAATGCGTCATCAACAGTCAAACAAATCCCGCAATTGGTTCCCAGGCAACCATTTTGAGGCCTGAACTGGAATCCATGCCCCAAAGGATTGAGGCTGTTATCAGGAATCGTGGCTTTCCCACCAAATATTGACTAATATATTTTTCTGTTCACTACTTCTGGGACTCCGTGGCGAGAAAAATGTTTTCGATATTCGTTGATGACATGAACAAGGACCTAGCGACCATCAACGGAAAAGGCACGAAAATGACATTCACTTGGGTACCAAGCCATTGCGGGTTGGTGGGGAATAAGGAAGCAGGCAAAGAAGCCGGAGAAGCTGCCAAGTTGAATTAAGCGGACGTAGGATGGCTGCTGGAAGTTGCTAAATCAAAATGCCAGAAGATCAACTGGAAGACCAACACCACACACGAAAGATGCAGGAATTTGCACCTCAAAGGCGACCTCAACGACAAGAAAGAATGCAAGATCGGTAAAAAGAGTTACTCAGCCTTAGCAGATTCCGAACAGGTCATTCTCTTGAGCTACGTGGCTACATCAATCGTATCGGTCTCAGCCAAATTGACACATGCAGAGCATGCAATCTCGAGGCTGAGACAGTGGAACATCTCACGTTAGAGTGCCCGGCAATCAGCAACCTCCGCAAAAATGGGATATCAATGACCTTAGAAGCCTGGTGACATATCCAGAACAGGCATCCGGCTTCTGGGAGTATTACAAGAAGCGGTATCCCGATGTATTAGTGTAGTCCCCTTCCCCGATCGCACGACGACGACAACAACAACAACAACCAGAAACAACAACTCAGAAACAGCCTTTAACTGTTTGCTACTCAAATTACATAATATCTCACTGGGAAATGACGACATCTGGGCTTTAGAAGCACTGGGATAAGTAGTTTATTTAGTTTCTTATCACCGTAGTGTTATTATCAGCAGTCCTAAATACTTTTCTCGGTCGTATCTTTTCTTTGAATGTAGTTTTAATTTTAAAGTCATGGAAGAAAATGTAAAAAATACAGGATTGAAAGCGACGCTTAATCGTTATCATTAAAGATGACATAAGTGAAATAGACAATATAGCAATAAACTGAATGTGGATATAAAAATAACCATTGAAATTGACGTGAAAGACATTGTACACACTTTTGTCAAACAATTCATAACTTTATATATTATATAATTATATTACTTTAAGTAGTTAATAATAAACAGCACAAAAATGAGCAAATTTTAATTTTTACTGGAAATATACTGTCAGACACAATTTGGTTAATGTCGCAAATCTATACGTCAATGTGGATATAGTTTGAGTAGGACCATTGGAAAAAGGCTAAAACGGAATTGTAGTCTTAACAACAACAGCAGACCCCGTTTACCCTGCCGAGCGTTTTTGCCACGCCGGGGAACCTGGGCTCGAATGCGGCAGGAATTCGGACTTCAACAGCCTCAAAATATAGAGACTTATAGCATTGACTTCTGGACCGAGAAGCAGGGGGTGTAGCAGGAGCCTTGCTGGGAATTAAATTTCACCATCGTTTTTCCTCCACTGCATGACTTCTGAAACTGATTGGCATTAGGTCACTAAGGGAGCGATGCAGCCTAACCAAATTGTAATTAATATATTACTTGAAAATGATTGTGTTAGACCAAAACCGTTTACATATGTTTTAATTTTCAATGACTTTTCAACAATTTAGTCGCATTGAAATTTTAAATATTTGAGTGCGACAACAACAAGCAATGGCAGATGTGAACTTCAAATAAGAACAGGAATAAATCTCAACGGCCGCCCTGGGCAAGCTCAGCACTCTCTGGGTGGACAAAGGAATCACCTTCTCTACTAAAATCCAGCTTCTTCGAGTCATTATAACACCTACTTTAACTAAGGCTGTGAAGCATGGAATTAAACATCGGCCATGGAGAAAAGACTAAGCGCGTTTGAGATGTGAAGCTACATGAGAATCTTCCAGATACGATACACTGAGCACCGAACGGACGAATCTTTTTTAGGGAAATTGAAACAAAAGTAGGTCATGCGGAAGAAATCATGACCAACATAAGAAAACATTTTTGTGTGCTTTTGAAAGGCAGTCAGTTTGAATCGTAGCCAGTAAACATTATATTGATTTTACTACTTAATTAGCATATTCCTACAAAATCTCAAAATCAACTTGAAAAAATTTCATAGAGACGAACTTGTGAGTTACTAAATTATGAAGGATATACTAAATTAGATAAGAGTTGCTTTCTTATGATGCAGAAAGTGTCATGAGTAGCAATAAATCTTGATTGCAGACAAGATTTCGTGAAGTAGTGAATTGGGCTCTCTATGCACATTGTTATGCGCATCAGCTGAACCTGGTTGCCGTTGATACTTGTAAATCAACTAGATATGGTGCAGACATCATTCGCTGCTTCAAGAAATTTAGAACTTTGTCTCTGGTTCTTACGTTCATTCTCCATGGTTGAAGCTTCAGAAAGCAGAACATCCCGGTTATTTATTGCCTAAAAGACGCGTAATTTAAAATGCATAGTATTTTTGTGGGTTTTTTAGGTGAACCTGTTTTCGAGCTCAAACGACTCAGTGGAACAAAATTGACATCTCAAATTCGTGCGTGCTTTACCCTGCTGAGACGTTCCCCTGCCTTCCTGGAGCTCTTGTAGATCATCTCAGAGGAAGAGGACCGTGAAACAGCGAAACAGCATTTGATGGAAAACTCTTTATTGCCTCTTCTGGATGCAAAATTTGTAGTTTGTCTACTTATGTTCGCAGATATCCTGGGAACTGAAATGCGTGTTTCAGAGATGCTTCAGAAAAGAATACTAGACATCAGCGTGACTTAATAGTGCCATCAAAGATGAATTCTCCTTGATACGCAATGGGAATAAATGTCAAGAAGTCATAGGTTAAGCGCCTCGGATATATGTCAAGAACATGATCTTACCTGCCAAAATTAGAAAAGGGTAGAGGTCGACACTTTCAAGCAAACTTCAGAATGTTATAGTAACCGAGAGTCTGGCAAGAAATTAAATTTCTCAAGATATCCATCAATTTATACGCCAAGAGATTTTTTACCCAACCATTGACAAAGCCGTGACGGATATCAATGCATGGTTTTCAACAGTTTCCATTGATATTCTTCGAGGCATTGATGTCTTTGCACCTCGACACCAGAATTTCCTCAATGCAAAAGTTGTACAGTCTATGGCTCAACACTACAATTATAACAGTTTTGCAGTCATCGCACAAGTGTGTCACACCATTCAGCCTGAAACTTACAAAAGACCTGGGACCTGTTTTATAAAACCTAGGAGTTAGGAGCTCATAAATTTAGGTGTTAGGAGCAGCTAAATATAGCTGTTCTGCTAAAGTCTGTTCCATAAAACACTGCTAAATAGCAGCTCTTAAATTGAAGCTCTTTAAATTTATTGATTTGAATACAGGGAACTAAATTTAGTTAACCAATGAGAATGGTTCTCTAGCCAAGTAAAATAGTTACAATCTGTATAACAACACAGGACCGTTCACACACCATAGACACACACAGACGAGGAGTTTGTGCAATGCAGCGCGTGTGATTTACCTACATAAGAGTGGGCGCCCAGGCGTACAATGGGCATTGCTGGTTGTTGTTGTTGTCGTCGTTTTCCATACGGAACTCGGCTCTTATCAGACCATCCAGTGAGGATAGGCCCTAGTGAGGACCACAATGCAGCCCGATCGTCCTTCAGCTTGTCCGCTCCATGTAGACCGCACTGTTCCCTGATCCCCGCAAGCGCCGGGCAGAGTAACAAGTGGTCTTTCTCCTCATCCATTTCGCACCTGGAACATACCTCCCTCTGCTGCAGGCCAATACGCTGATCCCCCGCAGCTGCGCCAGCAGCACCTGCTCTCTTATGCTTCTTGTCCCACACCGCACTCCCCTCTCATACACCTCCCTCACTCTGCCATCCCATCCCGGTCGAAACACTACGCTCTTCTTCACCACAGCCATAGCTGCCTTGAAGGTCTCCCCGACACCCTCCTGTTGTAAGCCCACTCTCTCCTTCGCCACCCTGTCCGCTCTTTCATTCCCCTCCACGCCTCTGTGGCCCGGAACCCGCTGCAGGATAACCTGGACCCTCTCACTAAACCTCCTTAACTTCGCCCACAGCTCCTCCACCCTCCGATTCCTGCTCGACTTACCTCTCTGGGGTAGAGAAATTATTGCCAGCTACTGGGCCTGTTTGCTCATTTGCCCACAGTTTTAGGAAAAGTTTGTGATACTTGAAATTTATCCGTGAATATACAGCTAAATCTAAGAGCTCCTAAGTTATATGAAACAAACCTTTATATATAATTTCCGACCTCTTAAAGTCATCGACTAAAACGACGTCACCGACTAAAACTCTTATCTTATTGGATCATTCTTGGGAATTTCGCGTGGGGTTGACTGCTAGATTTATTTTCGCGTAAATTCAGCCGCTCTTAAAATTGGCTGCTAGTAAATTTAAGAGCTGCTAGAAGTTTTATGAAACAGAATTTATTTGGGAGCTGCTAAATAGTCGCTCTTAAAGTATTATTAAACAGGCCTCTGTACTTCCAACTGTAGTCGTACAGGTGCCTACTCATTGTTTAAGAGTATACGAGTCGCAAGAAAAGGACGCGATAACCGGAAGAATAGAGGTACAAGAAGCAGAGGAAGATCAAGAAGACAGTGGATGGACGACATCAAGGAATGGACTGGATGGACGATGGAGAAGGTGGCAAGACAATCGCAAGACCGTAGGAAGTGGAAAAGCGTGATCTCCAACCTCCACAATGAGAAGGAACGCCTGACTGACTGACTGAGATAGGATTGATTACTTTCCTAAGAGCAGGAGTCATTAGTGCCTCTGAACTTGACTAATACAGGGTGATTCATAATAGTTTGGCTGTAAAGATAAGCCTTTTTGATATTATAAAAACAATAAGTTTATACATGCTATACTAAAAGCGTTATTCAAACAGGTCGTCATCAGCTTCAATATACGAGTTACTCCGTTTTTCAGAAAGTTAGCCATTTTGTGACGGAACATTTCCATAGGAATATTGGCCATTTCGCCTTCAATTCTTTTGCCTAGGATGTACAAACTTAGGAAGATATGACCTGATGATGATAAACTTTACTGCGTAAGTGAGACCATAACCAAAAATAGAACTCGCTCAGATCTGGACTTCGAGATGGCCACTCCACCGGTCCACGTCTTCCAAACCATCTTCCGGGAAGATTGTCGTCCAATATTGTACGAGAAGTTGCTGCAAAGTGACAAGAAGCGCCATCTTGATGATAAATCCAGGTTTTCCCAGCACCATTGGTGAAGTGAGGACAATCTTCTTCTCTTAACACGTTGCAGTATCTTTCTCCGTTCATTGTATCGCGAGAAATATCGCAGGAAACATATACAACGCGTCTGCGTTTTCCCAGGAATTGCTATCTTGAAGTGTGGATTTTGTAGTGCTCATCTGTGAACATTTTGATGGCTGATCCTGCTCGTTAAACACGCATTCATCTGAAAACTTTAATGTTCTAAGGCAAGTTGCGTTATCCTAAAATTTCTCTGCTACAATATTGCAGAATTCGATCGGTGTCATCCTCATTCCCGAAGAATAGCGGAGTTATTTCTAGTTTATATGCGTGGAGCTTTTCTTCTTTGAGAATCCTAACAACAGAGGACTGCGAAATAACAATTTCTCCAGCAATTTTTCTTGTTGACGTTGTATCATCCTCTTGAATCGCTTCCAAGACATTTTCTTTGTTCTCTTCACAAATTGTTGTTTTATCCTTCCACTTCTATTTGGATCTTCTACAGTACCCGTCTTAAGAAACCGCGCTGTCTCCAGTATTTCACAGTTGATACAAGAAGAGGTTGAACGTTGAAATGGTCCTCAAACAAGCGTCTACTTTCTTCACAATTGTGTGCTACTGCCAATGATATAAAATAAACGTTATGCTCAGTTATGAACACAACCATTATTGGAAAAATAGGGAAAAGTTGATCTCAAAATATTCTGAATCACTGCACTCGTTTCTTTTTACCGCCAAACTATTTGGAATCACTCTGTATTAGTGAATCCAAGGACGACGCAAGAGCTATAGGAGAGATGGTTACTATGGCAACCAGAACTTGATAAAATATGCCTGTAAGTTGCCACAAAGAATACGAAAACACCCCTCAGCAGCAGAGTTTACGGAGGTCTGAATATGCATACATGCAGGACCGGAATGGGAAAACGTAAAATAAGTGAAGGAGTTTCGTTACTTTGGGGAGCTGTTATACAGCAAGAAGAAGATATGACGCTGCTGTAAGAGCCTCAGGATGAAAAGCAGCATACCACAACTGGAGGTATGTATGTACTTTTAGCGAAAGACAAGAAATTGTCAGAAAGACTGAGTGTAATAGGACCAATCCTATTTTATTGAAGTGATTGTTGGGGACTCAAGAAGAAGTGACAGCTGGAATTCCAAGGTCATATGTATACCGAATGGATACAGAGAATGAAGCGAGGAAAGGCGAAATATAATATGGAAAGATGCAACAGAGAAGAGCATGAAGGCTGTGGGAGTTAAGGAAGGGAGATGTACAAGATAGGCAGAAGTCCAGAATATAAGGATTCGAATAGATGATAGCTGAAGGTGTGACAAAGAGATTATACGAAGAATTGAAATATCGAGAAGAATCTTCAACTCTCGTCATAAGATACTGGGATGCTATGTATGGTCAACATTGTTGTATGACTGTGAGACATGGACATTATCAAGAATGGTAGCAAAACGATTAGACGCTTTTGGACGATTACAGACCATCACACGTAAAGGTCCTGCTAGAAGGGAAATTAAACGGTAGGAAAGAAGTCGGAAGACCCAGTATTCATTGGATGAAGAACATCAATGATTGGACGTAGAAGATAGTACACGCATGGTGGCTGATATTCAAAGAATTGCCTACTATATCCCGATGATGATGAGTTAAGTTAAATCAATATTTGATGTACTACTATACTGCTTGCTTACACGTTCGGCCAAGCCAATACTGTTCAACTCGGACACAATATCACGGGGATCATTGCCGGACAGTTGGGCCCGGGTGGCCGAATCGATGGCATCGGTCAGATAGAGGTTCTCTGCCTTCAGCAACTGGATCTCGGCGATCATTTTGTTCAGCGGAGATGCCAACAGCTCCTTGACCTCTTCCTCCTGCTGCTCGGGATCTGGCTCGCTGTTTGTAGACTGGCGTTTCTTTCCTCTTCTCGCCGGAACTCGTTTGGCTTCCAGGGCCTCGTTCAGGTAGGCGCGGAAACGACGTGCGTCCGGCGCAGTTCTCAACTGATAATCGGTCGACTTCCGGCGTCTAATGGAGCGCTTTTCTACCGACTTTTTCTCCTTCTTCTTTTCCGAATTCTTCTTGATCGGCAAGGCCTTCTTCCTCCTCCTCCTCGTCTTCCTCTTTTTCTTCTTCTCCGCAGCTTTCTTCTTCTTCTGCGAGTTGGTGTGGTGGAAAATCTGGTCCAGTTCTGCTAACGGCACCCGGTCTCCCTTACTCTTCTTTCTCCGCCGGGGAATGCCCGCCCCGGGAACGTAGCTGGAAAACTCGCCATCCGGCCGCAACTCGAAAGGTACTCGGTAGAGCGAGGTAGACTCCTCCACGGGGAAGTACTCCGGCTGCGGCTCAATGTCGTACTCCGTCCGGCTGTGGAGCATAGGGTCGAAACCGGAGGTGGGGCCACGGCTGTCGTACAAACCGCCACCCACATCGCGTCGTTTTCGCACCTGCATGCCGGAGGTTGGGCTCAGGCTGACCAGGAGGAGAGGGAGGGCCGCTAGGAGGAGGAGGAGTTTGGGGGATGCTATTTGGCGGTGTGCCATCATTGTGCGACCTGCTGAAAGTCTGAAACGAAACAGAGAAAGAAAGCAAGAGCTATAGTATGTACATATTGTGCTAATTCAAACAAGCTGTAAAGGGGACATGTGTATTAGCAGAAAGCATTCATAAAACTCACTATAGCCTGTCTGAATAATTGCAGACTCAAGATCAAGGCACAAAAAACAGGATTAATGTCATCTGTGTCTATCGTAGGCTATGCAGCAAGTATGTGGATTTTTATGTGGAAATTTATATTTTTGCGTTATGAATTATTGTCCATTTTAGTCTTCTGTGTTTAATTATTTGGCTCCAAGGTTTCAGTGGAGTGACTAATCAATGTCTTAGGACTCTTTTTATAGTGACTACAGTGGACTGACTAATCAATGTCTTTATTAACCCACCACTGTTACACGCAGAGATTCCTCGATTAAATATTCAGTATATCGATTAAAGAGAAGTGATGATAGAATGCAGCCTTGTCTTATACTACCTCTTTTTATCTTGATATCTTCTGTGTCTCCTTTATTTGTTCTCACTTTAGCCTTCTGTGAGTAAGAAACATAAAAACCTTGCTAATTTACTCGTTACAATAAAGGAAATCCTAAGACATTGATTAGTCACTCCACTGTCGTCACAATAAAAGAAGTCCTAAGACATTGATTACTCACTCCTTTGTCGTCACTAGAAAAGCAGTCCTAAGACATTGATTAGTCACTCCACTGTCGTCACTATAAAAGAAGTCCTAAGACATTGATTAGTCACTCCACTGTCGTCACAATAAAAGCAGTCCTAAGACATTGATTAGTCACTCCACTGTCGTCACTATAAAAGCAGTCCTAAGACATTGATTAGTCACTCCTCTGTAGTCACTAGAAAAGCAGTCCTAAGACATTCATTAGTCATTCCACTGTCGTCACTATAAAATAAGTCCTAAGACATTGATTAGTCACTCCACTGTCGTCACAATAAAAGAAGTCCTAAGACATTCATTAGTCACTCCTCTGTCGTCACAATAAAAGCAGTCCTAAGACATTGATTACTCACTCCTCTGTCGTCACTAGAAAAGAAGTCCTAAGACATTGATTAGTCACTCCACTGTCGTCACAATAAAAGCAGTCCTAAGACATTGATGAGTCACTCTACTGTCGTTCAATGTGCGAAAGTATGCCACCCTCTAGTAAGCGAGTTTGTTTATAGTTGTTTGGTTATCTTTCGAGTATGTGACAACCCTTTTTTTACATTTCTGTAAATATGTTTCTAGAGCTTCCATTCTTTTAAAAATAAATTTTAGGTGGAGGACTTCGGCTGAGAAAGCAGTCCCGCCCTGAACTGAAGAATGGTGAAAAATAAATTTTGCAATATTATGTTTTTCATTTGAAAATGAATTATAAATTAAACGTGATTTACAGTTCATCTTCGTGCGGCGCGTGAGAAAAGCAATGTGAACACTAGCAATTAATTGGTTTTGTATGCCAATGACTCTCTAATACCCGAAAATAACACAAATTGGGGATGGGAATACGTCCCACTCTCCCTTTCCTGCGAATACTGTATAATTAATATTTGACAACCTGCATTTTCTGCCCGCTTTCAATTTGTGTCAGTCGTCCCTGCAGACCTCGTTTGTGACTTTGGTTGCCCGCTTTTCATCATTTAATCCGTCATAAGACGTACGTGATTTGTCCTCTCTAGGTCATGACCGATTAACGCGGCCTTGTTTGCGGAGATGTTTTTAATAAAATGTCATCAAACAACTTTCCCGTTGACGTAAGAATGATATTTGAGTTTTAAATAATTTGCATTGTTTGTTTGTTGCCAAAAACCTCCAGTGGGCTCAGACGAACGCGTTTTTTATTGAGATAGTCACCGGCATATCTTTTCAGAGTATAATGAATGCACTTCTAGTGTTTACGCAAAGAGAGAGAGGGGGGGGGAGTTTGTGAGGTAGGCAAAAAATCGAAATGTGCTGATATTTATTTTCGGTTGACTTTTAAAAAATGCACCGAATAGTTGATGAACTTGAAACGATAAATGTGTTCTACACATTGTATTAGAAAATTAACCACTAACCAATGACATAGATTTAATACTATCAGACAAGGCGAGGCATTTGGCAGGCACGTAAAACCAGGTCCATTCATTTTATCTATCTATCGGGTGTTCTGCTTTTGTCAAGCAGGTTCACGTTTATGGCAACCATTTTCTCCACTCCGTTTGATTTTCTGCTTTTAGTTTTAGATTCTTATATGAATCTGTCTTTCATTCCAGCTAGCATTCCTTTTCTTGGCCTTCCTCGTCCACGTTTTCCACGAAATCGTCCTTCTATGATTGTTTTCATTAAGTTATATTTTCTT